>ML682016.1:25220423-25382231 GCA_007922195.1 Podocnemis expansa
GGGGCTGGAAGTGGTTGCAGGCGGTTTGGCCCCGCATCCCCAGCCAGGGACGGGGCCAGAGCGGCTGCCGCTGCTGTGGGCGGCCAAGCCCCAGATCCACAGCTAGGGATGGAGCTACCGTGGCCATGGGCAGCTGGGCCCCAGATCCCCGGCTGGGGACGGAGCCAGGAGTTGCCTCCGCGACCGAGCCCCTGATTCCCAGTTGGGGACAGGGCTGCTGCAGCCACGGGTGGCTGACACCTGGATCCCCCACCGGGGATGGGGCTGCCGCAACCATGGGCGGCTGGGCCCTGGATCCCCGGCTAGGGACAGGGCCAGGAGCAGCCTCCGCAGCTGAGCCCCGGATCCCCAGCTGGGGACGGGGCTGCTGCGGCAACGGCCAGCCAGGCCCCGGATCTCCAGTCCAATTCCCGGGGGGGGGGGGGGGGATGTCAGACCCGGGGCACCGGTGCTGGGATTTGAGGCACGTCCCCAGGCTGCCCAGTGCCAGTGACGCCCCTGGCTGAGAGTGCTGATAGGCCCGGTCCACTCAGTTGCACTTAGAAACCCAGTCTTGGAAGATTTAGGTCCAGCAAGGGTGGCTCCATTGGGAGGGATTTGCAGAAGGGAGAAGTAAGCTCCACACAGAGACACAAGTGACACAAGCAGTACACTAATAGAATTGCAACCTTACCCCCCCCCCAAGAAGTAACCCTAAAAAATGAGCAGATCCCGAACTGATGGGCAAAGTTGGTAACAGGAGAACTGCTGAATATAGTGTTACAGTGGACTTTTAAAATGATGTAATAAAAGGCTACTTCTCAGCAAAAGGAGGCTGGCACAGACCATAAATTACTGCTGTTCTACTAGACGTGATTGTCTGTCTATCACAACATACATAAAACCATTCCATACATTTCCTTTAATATTTTGTTTGAGAACTTATCTCCTATACATGTTCTGAAAGCAAGACAAAAAACACATGTATGCACGTGCTGAAACTTCCTCTTGATGCATGTTTAAATTCAGCAAACAACCAAACAAATAATGTGACTTATGTGGCCAGTTAGACACCTCTGATTTTAAATATTTAGCTGTGGGGGGAGGGGGGTGGAATCTCAGGGAACCCGTGCGCAAACAAACTGCAGACCAAAAGTTCAACATTGTACAGGATGGGGCCCTGGGTCATTTCCACAGCGCAGCAATAAGAGCCTCATCTCTTCCCAAGCTGCTCCATGAATAATTACAGGGCACTCCACATAACAGTGAAGATTTACCATCATACTTGCATATACCAAATAGACAACATTAACTGCTGGATTTTGTGTTCATGAATCCTTTGGGGGCTGGGCTGTGTTTCACAAACAGATTCCTAGGTCCTACTGCACTAAGGACACTCCAGTGAAGGAGAATAATGGTTTTAGGAGACAGAAACTTCCCTGGAGAGAGATGTGGCTTCAGAATACTGGGATAAAGCAAGGAAGTGGGGATTGAGCTAATCTAAGAAAGGAACAGCTTTACTGGGCTAAGTGGGCTTTTCCTGTTTAGCAATTCTTTTCCCTCATTGGATTATTTGCAGTTCTTTCTTTCTAGGTTCTGTTCTGAGCTCAGCAGACAAGCACTGAACACATCTTATACCACTCTCCTGCCCAGCTGTAACTGACACATTCTGCTTTTACTAAGCCTCAAACACACCAGGCCTATGCTCCATATCTTCTTTTTCAGTGTAATCATTCTGTTGATGGGTCTATATTGGATATACACAGCATTCTGCTATGGGGGGTGGGGGATGGGAAGGATTAGGAAACAGTTGTGCTTCCATTTATATCCCAGTCAATAGAACTGAAAATCCTTTGCGTATTTGCCAGTGTGTAGCCTACGGCTCCTGCCAATTTTGGGGGGATTCTATGAAACAGTCTCAAGAGGCTCCAGAGGGACATAGTCCAGCAGCAACCCAAGACTGAAGATCGGGGAGATCTGGGACTGACCATGAGGGTAGTCTCTGGGGAGCACTTCAAGCCCCACTTGAGTAGCTATCCCTCCAGTTTTTGGCTTTAATCTTTTTATGTTGCATGTTTAGGAAGTAATAAGGAATTCCAAGACAGCACAGGGAGATTATGAGTATGGCTGGAGAACACATATGAGAAACATACCAGCAGTGCCGCATAAACAAGCAGGTCAGAGGTCGCATAATATTATAGGCAGAACCAATTCACATTCTGTACCACAAACAAAGATTTGTACTTATTTAGTCTCTTGCTTCATTTTGATGCACCATTCTGCTCAAACTCTGTGAATTTGCAATATGGCTTTAAGTTTATTCCATCTGCTTTTGTCTGGTTGGTTTTCCAAATACCCCACCAGCAGGGCCATCCCTAGGGGGTGGCAAAAGAGGCGATCACCTGGGCCCCGGGGTTCTGTGGGGCCTGTGCTATCTTGCTGTGAGCAGGGCCCAACCTGCTGCCCACCCCGCAGTTGCATTGTTTCCCATGCAGGGGAGAGGGAGATCCAGCCAAAAGGGGTAGCCAGGGTCAGCGCTCCTGCAACTCTCCTCCCCAGTTGCACTGCCTTCGGCTCTGTGCCGGAGGCAGCGGGGAGGGGGTGGGAGGCAGGGTGGGGCCGCGCCACCACCCCGCAGCCATGCTGCCTCTTGCCCCTTCCTCGCTGCCTCCAGTACAGAGCCAAAGGCAGTGCAAGTGGAGGGGAGGTGCTGAAGCGCTGACCCTAGCCGCTGCTTTTGACCAGCTCTCCCTGTCCCCCAGATGGGGAACAGCCAGCTCAGGGGTGGGCCAGCCCTGCCCCTCAGTGTGGGCAGGGGTCTGGGGGGAGCCGCAGAAGCTGATTCGCCCAGGGCCCTGCACCCCCCTAGGGATGGCCCTGCCCACCAGGCTTTCCACTGTCATATCACCTAGTGATAGATGATGTGGAGAAAGCTGAAGTACGCAGGCTTTTATTGCCTCTGTGTTCACAGACAAGGTCAACTACCAGATGACTGCACTGGGCAGCACAGAATGGGGAGGAGGTAAGCAGCCCTCTGTGCTGAAAGCACAGGTTCAGAAGGCCTATTTAGAAAGGCAATATACGCAACTCTGGGGCTGGCTGCAATGCATCTGAAGGCACTTGGTTGACTGATATGCTTTCAGAGCCATTGGCCATTATCTTTGAAAACTTGTGGTGATGGTAGAGGTCCCAGATGATTGGGAAAAGGCAAATACATTGCCCATCTTCAAAAAAAGGAAGGAGGAACCAGGAAACTACAGACCAGTTGGTCTCTCTTCAGTTCCCAGAAAAATCAGGTCCTTAAGAATCCATTTTAAGGCACTTTGAAGAGAGGAAGGTGATCAGGAAATTAGCATGGATTCATTAAGGACAAGTCATGCTAGACCAACCTGCCTGCCTTCTGTGAGATAACTAGCTCTATGGTTATAGGGAAAGCAGTGTATGTGATATACTTTGACTTTAGCCAAGCTTTTGATATGGTCTCCCACAGTGTTCTCATCAACAAGTTACAGATGTATTGTCTGGATGAATGGACTCTAAGTTGGATGAATGGACTGTGGTTATATCATCAGGCTTAATGAGTAGTGATCAATGCCTTGATGTCTAGCTAGCAGCTAGTAAGACGCCAAGTGCCCGAGGGGTCAGTGCTGAGGCCAGTTTTGTTCAACATTGTCATTAACTATCTAGAAGACGGGGTGGATTGCATCATCAGAAAGTTAGCGGATGATACTAAGCTGGGGGGAATTGTAGGTACGCTTAAAGGCATAGGTAGGATGCAGAGTGACCCAGACAAATTGGAGGACTGGTCCAAAAAAAAGCTGATGAGGTTTGATAAGGACATGTGCAGACTCCTGCACTTAGGATGGAAGAATCCCATACACAATTACAGTCTAGGGACCAACTGGCTAGGCAGCAGTTTTTTTAGGAAAGAACATAGGTGTTATAGTGGGCAACAAGCTGGATATGACTCAACAGTGTGTTCTTATTGTCAAGAAGGCTAATGGCATATTGGGCTGCATTAGTAGAAGCACTGTCAGGAGGGTGAGAAAAGTGATTATCCCCCTTTATTTGACACTCGTGAAGCATCATTTGGAGTAGTGTCCAGTTTTGGGACCCCACTACAGAAAGGATGTGGACAAATTGGAGAGAGTCCAGCAAAGGGCAAAATAATAATAAATAATCATAATAATAATAATGGTTAGGGTGCTGGAGTGCATGACTTATGAGGAAAGCTGAGGGAACTAGGTTTGTTTAGTCTGCAGAAGAGATTTATAGGTGGGAATTAGGTAGTAGCCTTTAACCACCTGAAGAGGGTTCTACTGAGGATGAAGTTGGCTGTTCTCAGTGGTGGCAGAGGGCAGAACAAGAAGCAGGGCTGGCCCAAGGGTTTTTGGTACCCTAGGCCAGTGGTTTTCAAACTTTTCTCTGGACCCAGTTGAAAAAAAATCATTTATGCCAATGACCTAACAATTACATCTTTGAGCAATTCATTCCACTCTTTTGGTGGCGACAGCCGCAGGTGCCACGACCTAATGCCTGAGGGTCTGCGATCCAGTACTGGGTCCCGACCCTAAGTTTGAAAACTATATATATATTTTAAAGAGAGAAAAAAATTCATTTCCATCTAATTTGGTAGCCCTTAAAGCAGGGGTCTCAAACTCAAATCACCATGAGGGCTGCATGAGGACTAGTAGAGGGCTGCATGAGGATTAGTACATTAGCCCAAGGGCCACACCACTGAAGCCTTTCCATGCAATGATATTGCAAATATCGGTAATGATCGTGTCATCACCGGCTGCAGGAAATAGCTTTAGGGGCTGCATGCGGCCCACAGGCCATGTGTTTGAGACCCCTGCCTTAAAGCATGGTGCCAGTGGTTTTCAAACTTTTTTCCTCAGGATCCAGTTGAAAAAAATCATTTATGCCCACGACCCTGTAATTACATCTTTGAGCAATGCACTCCAGTCCTTTGGCAATGCCAGCAAGGGGTGCAGCAACCCAGTGCTTGTGGGTCTGTGACCCAGTACTGGGTCCTGACCCTAAGTTTGACAACCACTGCACTAGGCGACTGTCTAGTTCACCTATATGGTTGGACTGGCCCTGACTAGGAGCAATGGTCTAAAGTTGTAATGGGGGAAATCTAGGTTGGATATTAGGAATAGGTTTTCCCTATGGGGGTGGAGAAGCACTGGAATGGGTTACTTAGAATATGGTGGAATCTCCATCTTGACAGGTTTTTAAATGTGTGACTTGACAAAAGCCAGACTTGGGTGATTTAGTTGGGGTTGGTCGTGCTTTGAGCAGGGGATTGGCCAAGATGACCTCCTGAGGTCCCTTCCAACCCACATCTCCTATTATTCTATGTTTTATCCCTTAACTGGACCAGGCTGGTCAGGCTGTGAAATATGGAGTTCCTTTCTGTTTATTTATGGAGAGCACCTGGGTGCAAACAAGTGCAATTTCAGTGTGTTATTTTTCAGCAGGCAGATCATAACACATATCCGTCCCTTATGTGTAAACTGAGACAGTCTTTATTAAAACCAAGAAATCTTGGCAGGGCCCTGGCAGAGACTAGCAACTTCCTGACTGCAACCTGAACATTCACCCCTGAAAACACCCACAAATTACAGGCCTCTTCCCTCCTCCTCCTTAAAAGGGGAGAGCCTTGTTAATTGCACATAAACATTCAGACACGCCCTCTCCGCAAACAGGTGGACCCCCCAATAGCTTCAAGCCAGTGATTTTCTCCTATATGGCAACTCACAATAACCAATCATCAGTTATGAGTGAAAGAATATTTTTTCCACTCCATCCATCCGTCTAAGGGTGGTGGTAGAAAATGACAGGAACTGATCTTGTCCAGGCTGGGCCTCATCAGCCTTGAAGGAAGAGAGGTAGAATTTGGACACTCTGTTCTGCTGCTCCTGTGCCAGACCCTTTTATACAATTGTTTCATTTAACACATTCCTGCAGGCAGGCAGAAGGAGGTGTCCTTAGGAGCCTTTTTGGCAATGGGCAGCCAGTCAACCAACTAAAAACAGCAACTATTGTAAAAACCTCACTGAGTACATGGACAGGCCAGGGATATTATGTAGGCACACACAGCTCATAGGAAAGTTTTCACAAATCTGCTTAGTTGTTACAGTCAGTAGATGACCATCTGACAGGCTGATCCAACTCCTTTACTCCAGAGCATTCTACACAAGCATCTAGTGTTCTAACTGTCCACCCAGGTCCTCGCAATAGGGAGAGAGAAGTTGAAACTGTATTAAGCGTCTGCCTTTCTTCTAATTCCCCTTCCTCTAGCTGCAGAATTCTCCCAGGAAGGCCGTGGTCCCACCCCAGATCTCTTATGAAATGGGACAGTCCTTATATCTTAATAAAGCCAATCCTCACACCATCAGGTAAAGTAATCCAAAAGAATCACTGCTCATCTAAGGCTGTGTTCTCACACAGGGGGTTATTTCGATACGGTTGTTCCGAAACAACTTGTATCGAAATAACGCCTTATTTCGAAGTGACTCATTTTGAATTAGCAAAAAAGTCACTTCGAAATAAGGAGAAAAGCCGGAATTGAAATAGCAATTCCAGACAACAGTTATTTCGAAACAACTCACTGTCATTTCAAAACAACATGTTCAGACGACGGTTGTTTCGAAACAAGTCGTTTTGAAACCACCATTGTTTCGAAACAACACGTTCGCACGGCGTTGTTTCGAAACAACGTTGTTTCACCCACAGACTAGGTCTAACTTGTTTCAAAACAACGCGGTTGTTTCAGAACAAAGGGAACCGTTGTTCCGAAACAACCGTGCATCATGTGAACAGCTGAAACCTGATTTCGAAACAACCTCTGTTGTTTTGGAATAAGGAGGCTGTGTTGAACACACCCTAACTTTCCTTGCCTACAGACAGCCACCCAACCTTAAACAGATACTCACCAGCAACTACAGATCTAACAACGGAAACATTAAAGCAGGCACACACCCCTGCAACAAGCCACGCTGCCAAGTCTGCCCACATATCTGCACGATAGATACCATCACAGGTCCTAATCAAGCCTGCTACTCCATCAAAGGCTCATTTACCTGCTCATCTACTAATGTGATCTGTGCCATCATGTGCCAGAAATGCCCCAACACCTTATACATTGGACAAATGGGAAGATCCCTGCACAAAAGAATAAATGAACATAGAACTGATATCAGAAATCACAAAACAAAAAAACCACTTGCTGCGCACTTCCATCTTTCTAATCACTTGATAAATGATTTGTTAATGACCATCGTCAGATGTGACTGGGACATCAAGACTTCAAAGAGAAACAGCTGAACTCGAATTAATATGTAAATTAAATTCTGTGAAATCAGGATTGAGTCAAGACTATGGGTTCTTTTCTCATTACAAAAGGTAATTTGACTTCAGCCTTCCCAGATTCTGGACCTAACAACCGCTCTGATTTGCTGTTATTGTATGACCTGATCCTATGTTTTACACTCCCTTGCATTTATTTTCATTCCATTCTGTAAGTTCACCCATCTTCGAAGCATCTAACAAAGTGGGATTTTCTCCCATGAAAGCTCATGTGAAAAATAAATCTGTTAGTCTTTAAGTGCCACATGACTCCTTGGTTTTTTTTTCCATCTAACTCTACCATCGAGTTGTTCAGATCAGTGCAAAATCCCAGCCTGGGCAGTATTCTGAGGGAGAACTACTATAGGTCTGCTGAACGGTTGGCCCATTTCTCTTCTTCCAGTTTTAAGTAATCATTTGTTAAAACCATGATTTGTCATCAGAGTAGAAATGAAATGTTGTTCTCCCTCACTGGCCTTGGTCCTCCATTCCTCCAGAACTACAGCGATGCCAGGGGCATTCTAGGGGGTGCTGGTAGTACGTTATAAACCCAAAAGGTATTTTGTACCCCCAACTTCTAGGCTCTCCAACCACATAAGATCAGTACAGTAGCTGAATACGTCTACTCATGATCGTTTACAATTTGACTGTCAATCTCACGTCAGCTACTGCAGTACTGCTGTTCCACTGTAATGTTTGCATGTAAACAATTCCTGTGGAACTTCAATGTTCATACCCCTCTAGCAACATGCACTTTTCAGACTCCACCCTTCACAGCTGGCCACAGAATAGGAGGCTCGTCTCCTTTGGCATTCCCCATTGATAGTCACTCTAGCCTTAGTGTGGTGTGCTTCTTCCCATGACACAGCCCTGCAGCCAGGTTACATTTAGCCCCACTCTTTCCGGGGTAAACAAAGAGTCCAATATACTAAATTCAAACACACATAACCCTTTGCAACACCTGGACTCCCACTTCCACATTCTTCCCCTCTCTCTTGGTTCTGCATGTTTGTTCTCCCACTCTTGTGCAGACTAGTGCTTCCCCAGGTTCTCCCTGGAGACCCAGCTACACACTTGGTCACCTGTCTCCCAGTGTGCTGCAATGTTTCTGCACCACTTTTTCCAGTGGCTGGGAGGGGAAACTGCACCTTGCCACTTCCTAGCCCAGGAGCTATGTGGCAAGCAAGACTGCTGCTTCCTGCTTCAGACTCCTTTGGTCTCCCTGAATTCCCTTCCCATCTTGGCCTTCCTTCAGGCCCTTACCCATAGGCATTGCCTTTTCCTGGGCTGACTGCACATTAGCCTCTCTCTAGGCCAAGCGTCTCAAACTAAAATGACCACAGGGGCCGCATGAGAGCCAGTACTTTAGCCTGAGGGCCACACCACTGAAACCTTTTCATACAACGCTATTGCACACATCAATAGTGAGCATCATTGCAGGCCACAGGAAATAACTTTAGGGACCACATGTGCTCCATGGGCTGTGAGTTTGAGACCCCCTGCTCTAGGCCTTCCCTCCACTCTCTAGCCACCAGAGGGACTGCAGAACCTTGGCATCTGGGTTTCCTTTCTTTCCACTCACTACCCAGGGCCTGACTTCCTCCCTTCTTTTGGGCTTTGCCCATGCCCCAGGTGCAGCCAGCTCCACTCATTGCTTTCCAGTTAGTTCTTCCATTGCATGTGTGGGATACATTCCCCATCACAACCCCCCTGGAGGTGAAATAAGGCAGTTCATGATGCTCAACAGTGTTAGCCGAATCCTTCCCCGGGATAACTCTGGAAGTCACCATAATGAGAACTTTCATTTGTTTTAGAAAACAATTACTTAATATTTCACTTTTAACAAACTGATTACAGTATGCAGAAATTGAGAGGATACAGACTGGCCTTAACAAACTCACTGGTGGTTGTATATGGCTGGGTGCACTGCTATTAACTGATGCCTATCCAGCATAGTTAGAAATGACTCTTTGGGGTACTATTATAATACGCATATTTGTATAATCAAAAGTAGTTTTTGAACTTAGTTGCAGAAATCCACATTGATGACTCTTTTTCAGCTGGTCCTATGACCTCATTCGAAAAAGATTTATTCTGACTATGGATGACCCAGAAGTGAGTGAAACTCAGTAGTGATAGAGTGAGCCTGATGTGTTCATTGTACTTCATCTATGTAGGCTGCACCTTATTGTACTTTTATTTTAATTTACATTATTACATTTTATGGAAAGTTTGCTAAGAAGTTTTATGAATAAATCAGAGTTCATCAGTTTTATTATTATGTGTAGACAATTCTCTATGTCTGAATGTTTCTTTAGTGGCTTTATGGGTACCAAGTCTTTTTATTATTATTATTATTAACATTATTTGCACTATAGGTTCCAACAGGACACTTTTTAAAAAAGCAGCAGCACTTTTTTTCAGTGAGAAGAGTCTATATTTTGTTAGCCTGATATAACTCAAAAACAGCTGGATGGATTTTACTTAAACTTCCAGAAAAAATAAAAAACCCACCTTTGGCTGAAACAAAGCATGGAACATTTCAAACCCAAAGGAGATTTTTTTTTTTTTGAAAGTTAGGAACTAGTGAAAACAGGGGATTATAATTTAAATTGTTTTGCAATCTTTAGCCACCATCCTGCGAACACTTTCACACATGTTGAACTGAATGGGATTATCCACACATGTAAAGTTAAGTGCTTACAGCAGTGGTTGGTCCTTTAACCAGAGCGTTTGCTACCAAGAAAATCATCTTGTGCCAAGTGCTCTATAAATGGAACATTAATTTGGAGATTCTTGAAGCCCAGAACAAACTGAGAAATGCAAAGATTAAAAAAACCCCGCTCTTGTGTGTGAATAGGATCTTTTGTTACGTGCAAGGAAGGGAACATACTTATTCAGCAGATATTAAAAACCACCTTAAAAATAGCTTGAAACTATTGTTCATCGGAAGACGCTTTCAGGGTTTCTTTCCATTCTCTGCAGAACGGTGTCCAGCATGCTGCTAATACAAAACAGACTGATTCAAGCTGAGAAGTTCTGTTTGCTGGTAGAAAATGACTTTTCCCAACCATTATATCATAGGAAAACATTCTAACCGCCATGAAACAGACTGAAAGATTCTGAAACTGTAATAAATCAGCTTTAGTTTTAAGAAACATTTATCAGCTTGTTTTTATGTACAAGCCACACTGCCATTCAGATGACTCATATCTTGGCATTTCATGTCTATATACAAAGTGAGGCTTGCAAGCTATGTGGGGAGGTGGGAAAAGTTCAGCTTTCTTTCCTTTCTTCATCATTACTTTGGGTGAAAATAGTGAATTTCTCCTGCTGTGGTAGCACATGCTTATTGTACTGGAACCCAAGCATAGTGCAGGCAGAAACTACTGTCCTCTATCTCTAGGCTGAGCTCCAGTCCTCTCCTGTAATACCATGGATTCACAACTTGCCAATATCCCTCAGTCTTTCTTGACCTGCAGCCCACCTGCTCTCAGTGTGCTTGTCGTATGACCTGTGTATTTTAAAACACTAACTCTTGGAGTCATGATCTTATTTGCTGTTAATTTTTTTCCTCCTCTTACCTCTAGTCTCTTCATTGTAAGTCCTTTCTCTCCCTATATGGCTTTTCCCAGTGTCATATGACAAGGTAACAAATCAGTTACTTTCTTCTAACTCTGAACTAGACCTCTATTTAATATAAGGTAACCAATATAATTTCTAAGTCACTTGCTCTCTCTGCCAAAAACCTACCCTACCCATCCTACTGATCTGTTTGCTGCTAATTGAAAGAGCAGTGTATGCTTCCCAACACTTATCCTGCTGTTTTTCTGCATGACATATGTATCTTGGGTGAATCTCTCATAAGACCTTGTATCTTGTACAGGCTCTTCTTTCAGACTGTGCTGATTCCCGACTGCATCGATGCTCAGTTCTGCATCACTCTGATCTCACATGTGACATCAACTAGCAAAGTGTAAGGCTGCTGACCCCTGCCGTGCAAAGATGTATAAATGTTTGTAACCTTGATTTGTGTCATGTGGCTCAGCTGGGCAAGAAGGCCAATCACATACCAGCATTCTGTTGTGTCATACTATTATCACAACATACACTTTTCAAAGAACTCTGATAGGTGCAGCTCACCAGCATTGCTAATGAAAGTAATAGGAGTCAGAGTCTGGGAAATGAAAATTATTCATGGATCTTTCATCCTCCTCTGTTTGGCATGTTTCTGTCCTTACTTTGCCCCTCCCCTTCTGTCTTTCATTATCTCCTTGCCCTCTCTACCCTTTTCCTGATCCCTGCCCTCATCCTTCATGCTGTTCTACTCTGCCCTGCTACAACCAGCAGGGGTCCCACAAACTAGAATAGCTCTAGAACGACCACTGAGCCAGGATTTTGTAGACAAATCTTGATTTCCTTGGGGTAATCTTCTGTCCTATCACTTGCTGGAAATTCAGGTGAAGTAATCTTTGCCAGGTCATGTTACTTTACAATGCTGACATACTGTGATGTTAATGCAATTCTGTTGTGTTATGTCATTATGGGATAATGTTTTGGTGTGATGTGGTATTGTGGCAGATAGTATAGCAGGTAACTTCCTACTGCTGGGGAGACAAACACAAAAGGCGACAATCTTCATTCAAATCCCTCTGCTTTTTTTTTATAGCTGACACCAACATGAGGCAAACTTCGACTCCTGGGCCTGCATCTACTAAATGGACTATATTAATCAAATCAAATCATAGGGCTGGAAGGGACCTCATGAGATCATCAAGTCCAACCCCCTGGGAATCAAACCCAGGACCTTCTGCCTGTTAAGCAGAGGTGTTAGCCACTGATGCATCCTGGTCTCCACAGTGGTTGAACTGCTGCTGCAATACATCCTGGAAGATGGAGTACAGCCAGGGAACCTAACCCACAGAGGAGAATGAGCACATGAGGCATCAGAAATATAATGACCATAAAGCAGCTCAAGCAGATGGAGAGATTAAAGGCAAGCTGACTCATTGAATATTTTGACATTTCTGACTCAAAATGTTTCAGAATTTTTGTTGTTCAAGAAGTTTCTGTATTTTGACATTTCTTCCCCAAATGGGACAAAAATAAACATAAAACCCTCCAGAATTCCCTGTAGGATGTAAAGTCCAAGTTTTGATCAGCTCTGGAAGACATTGGGACATCATATCAAAAATGGCAAATATGGTCTTTTTAACTCAATCATTTTAGAACATTGGAATCTGGGTTATCATTCTGTCTTGGGAGAAGCAAATCCAGGTATATAGATGTGCAAAAAGGCAGAACACTATTTTCTTGGCAGCGCTCCAGAAATTAGATTCTGCCAAATAAATATCTGGCACAGTGGCTGATTCCAATAGGAGATTATAACTGTACCATGGCTTTAAAGAATCAGGCCAATTTAGTCCCTAATGGGTACAGGACAGTACAGTATATTAACTCAGTGTCACTAAGTTCCTGAAAAATATCTTGTTTGTTGAGTACCCTAAATATAAGCAACTGGGGGGTACCTCCTGAGCACCCCTCATGGTCTCGGGAGGCACTTAGCTCCCTGCCTCAGTTTCCCTTTCTTGGTGTTTCAGGGGAAAAAACCAAACAAACCATAACAGCCTGTTTTGGCTGGTTCAGTGACTTAGTCATCCAGCTCAGATATTTAACAAAAGTCCATGCCTTCTAGGGTCTATCAATCCCCAGTGAGACACATTAAAAAACAAAGTCTTCACACCAGGCTCAAGCTGGGCTTAGCCTTTCCATCCTGAGAGTTTGATCTGTTTCCAGTCACATCGCCTTCAGATAGGCTCTTTTCAGTGTTTGCCTACTCTTTTCTAAGCAGCAACTCTCAAGGAGAATGAGTGAGAAAACTTCTAGGACCATCTATCTTTACTCACAAGGGCTAGCTAAACCACACCACCTGGAAGGCATGTGAGCTTCCTGCTTCTCACCACCTGCAAAGAGAAACTACTTGTGCCATAGGTGAGACTAAGCTTGTCTCCCATAAAGACGCTAGCTACCCTGTCACAGTAGCTATATAAATCTGCAGTCAGTCAGTGCAGGCAGCTTCCTCAGTGCATGAAAGTGAAACGAGCATAAATGTGACCTCTTGGCCAAAACTAAACCTCCCCACCCCATGCTTTACACTGCACAAGACATTGCTGGGCACCATGCCACTCAGTTCTCTTTTCCCCTGGGCCTCCACGGCTCTCTGCCAGTTCTGCCTTCCATGAGGAGCAGCTCTCCACTTTTGCTGCTCTCTCCCCCCCAGGAATGTGACTCCATTCCCTACTTTAAATACTGCAGAAATCCTCCAACACTCCATCACTGCTCCTCTCATTTAACAACCTTCACATATTTTTAAAAGTAATTATAAGCAACCCTAAATCACAAACTAGGAACAGAAATGATTGGTACTGTACCTCCCACTCCAAGTAACCTCACAGCCTTACCCTGTGTGGCCTTGCCTTCTACAATCTTCCACAAAGTCTGTGTTGTGCTTAGTGTCTATTGAAGCTTCTTGGGGCAGGGATTATGTATTTATTTACTACATACAGTGTAATGCATGCTGCGCCTCAGTCAAACAAGGTATTGGGCTCACTACAGGACTAACTGGATACTATACAAGTTAGACTAGCTCTAACAGGCCTTCTGGCCATATCATCTCTGGCACTTCTTCTTAGTGTATGCACAATGTGCCTCTGGTGGCTCATGATCGGGATTCACCACCAAATTTGGTCCATTGGGTGGATCATCAGCTTGCCTGGCTTGGGCCATGTACTGACAGCAAGTGGGATGTGAATGCTAGGCGACCCTAGTAATGCTACATCCCTAGCTAACAGACATATGCCATTTAGATACAAAGGCTCCAGCTTTGATTCCCACTGCTGATACCTGTGTGCGGGCCAGTATTGCAAGTGGTGGCCTGAATTCAGGCAATTCAGGTGGGAAATCCCTGAAGCTTGGGGATGTGTTTCCCTGTCCTGGAGGAGATGGGGGAGGCATGTAATCCCCTGCTTGCTTGGAGTGGTGCTCTGTCCCACACTGCCAACACTTACTCCACCTTGCAGTGCACATGCCTATGGATTTTGGAGTTTTAAACACTCGCCTGCATGGATGTGCTGGAAGACTTGAAGCTGGGGACAGCACTGGTCCAGGAACTCAGTTCAGCCACAGCAACAAGGGACAGAACATTTCTCATTTGGGATCGTTCCAATCTGCACATCCCAACTGAAGACTGGAGCTGGTTTCATAGAATCACAGAAACTGGGGACCATGAGAGCTCACTGAGTCCAGCCCCCTGCACTCATGGCAAGATCAAGTATGCTCTTAAACCATCCCTGACAAGTGCTGGTCTAACCTGCTCTTAAAAACTTCCAATGATAGAGATTCGACAACCTGCCTAGGCAACTTATTCCAGTGGTTAATCACCCTGACTGTTAGAAATATTTTCCTAATGTCGACCTAAACCTCCCTTGCTGTAATTTAAGCCCATTGCTTCTTGTCCTATCATTGGCAGTTAAGGAGAACAGTTTTTCTCCCTCCGCATCATGACAACCTCTTAGATACTTGAAAACTGTTATCATGTCCCCTGTCTGTCTCTTCTTTTCCAGACTGAACAAACCCAGCTCTTTCTATCTTTCCTCA
The DNA here is from genome assembly GCA_007922195.1 of Podocnemis expansa. Classification (NCBI taxonomy): domain Eukaryota; kingdom Metazoa; phylum Chordata; order Testudines; family Podocnemididae; genus Podocnemis; species Podocnemis expansa. Next base: position 25,235,412 of record ML682016.1, read on the forward strand.
TAAGTCAAGTGTTCCAGACTTCTAATCATTTGTGTTGCTCTTCTCTGGACTTTCTCCTATTAGTCCGCATTTTTCCTGAAATAGGCACCTGGAACTGCACACAATACTCCAGTTGAGGCCTAATCAGTGCAGAGTAGAGCGGAAGAATTGCTTCCTGTGTCTCACTTAAAATAGTCCTGTTAATACATCCCAGAATGCTGGTTGCTTTTTTTGCAACAGTGTTACACTGTTAACTCACATCTATGTTCCCTGTAAGCTGCACTGGCGCGCTGCAGCGCAGCCTGCCGCAGCCGCCAGCACAGAGAAGGCTGCCGGCAGTGCATGGCCGGCAGCCAGAGTCCCTCCATAGAGATCCTTTGCGGCTGGGAGTTTTCAAAACTCCTGCCCAGAGAAGCTCTAACGGAGCATGCCCAGAAAATCTGAGCATGCTCCGTAGAGCTTCTCTGGCCCAGGAGTTATGGCTGGGCCGTCCCGCTCCAGTCCAGCCCCAAGGTAAGTTTGTGGGGGCTGGCTGGGCCACTGGGAGTGGGGGGGCATGCTAGCAGGAGCGGGGGGGGTGATGCTGGGAACGGGGGGGGCTAGCGGGAGCGGGGGGATGAGTGCGAGCGGGGGGGTGATGCCGGGAGCGGGGGGGGCTGCGCAGCGGGCCCTGCGGGAGGGGGGGAGCGCAGCGAGCAACAGGAGTTGCTCAGCTGCCCTCTCCCCTTAGAGGGAACATTGACTCACATTTAGCTTGTGGCCCTCTGTGATACCCAGATCCCTTTCCACAGTACTCTTCCCAGGAAGTCATTTCCCGCTTTGTTTGTCTTTATTGAACTTCATTCTATTTACCTCAGACCATTTCATCAGTTTGTTCAAATCATTTTGAATTGTGTTCCTAACCTCTGAGGCACTTGAAAGCCCTCCCAGCTTGGTATCATTGACAAACTTTATAAACGTACTCTCTGTGCCATCATTTAAATCATTGATGAAAATATTGAACAAAACTGGACACAGAACTGGTCCCAACTCGTTATGCCCCTTCAGCATGACTGTGAACCACTGATAACTACTCCCTGGAAGCGGTTATCCAATCAATTTTTCACCCATCTTATAGTAACTACATCCAGGCTGTACTTCCTTAGTTTGTTAATGAGAATGTGATGTGAGATCGCATCAAAAGCCTTACTAAAGTCTAGAAAGACCACATCTACCACTTCCCCTCTATCCACAAGTTTTGTTACCCCATCATAGAAAACTATCAGGTTTGTTTGACATGATTTGTTCTTGACAAATCCATGCTGACTATCACTTAGTACCCTATTCTCTTCTAGATGCTTGCTAATGGATTCCTTAATTATTTACTCCATTATTTTCCTGGTACAGAGGTTAAGCTGACTGGTCTCTTTGCTCTCCCCATCCCCTTGCAAGTGCTTTCCCAAGCATGGTGGTTGTTCACAAGGCTTTCTCAGCGCTTCCATCTCAGTCAGCTCTGGGTGTAGCAACTGACTGTTCTCCTGGCTCCAGCAAAGCCCCAGCAGACGCTCAGTAGTTACTTCTGGTATGGACACTGCACCACAGAAGCAAGCTCAGTGTCTTGTCTCCCAACAGGGAGGAAGCCCATACTATCCCTGCCTCGGAGAGGAAGTCTCTCTCTCTCTCTTCCCTTCACACTTCCACACACCATGGCATCTGGGAATTGTAGTATCCAAAGCAGGACTGCAGTACTCAGGACCTTTCCCACTGGGGCACCCCTAATTGAGTTCAGAGGCCCCTCTAGTGAAGGGGGCCTCCAGCCCTGTACATAACTACAGACTAAAAACAACCACCCTGCATCATGCTAGGGTGAAACTGGATCATCAAACTGAAGGCTGGTTCCAACTGTGGGCTATGTGGTACAATGTCTCGTAGACAAGGGACAGGCCCAGCACACCTGCCGGTAGCTTCCCTGGCAGCAAAAGTTTAAATGGCTCCAGCTCAGCACAGAACTTTGTTCTCTTTGGCACCCTTACACTTTGGCTGCAGGAGCAGGACAAATAAGCAGTGGGCTCACAGCAAAGGCTAACAGTGTTGCTAGTGTAACCTGCTAGGGTGGGCTCAAATGCATTCACTTGCCCCTCTCCAGTGCCTAACAGAGAAACCTCTGCAGAAAGCAGCTGGAGAGCCAGGATCCAGTCTGTTCAGGACTCACAGCGAAGACTGCTCAGAGTTCCCATCCCACATTAAACTACCACTCAGCATAAACATAACAATGAACTTTATCAACTAACTAAACACACCTTATTCTAAGAAAACATGATGAATTTAAACAAAACAGTAAGAAACCCAAGAGTCCCAAAGTTCAGGTGGAGTCACCCTTATCTCAGTTGCAGTCTTTTAAGTCCTTGAGGCTTGAATGCAAACGAGAACCAATCCTCATCTTCTCTGGCTGCAGGAATCTTCAGCTGGAATCCATGCAGTCCTTCCTTTCCGCTTCTCAACCAGCACCATGCAATCAGGTCACTAGCCATCCAGCTTTCAGTTCTGCTGCAGACAACTTCTCTGCAAAACAGTCCAAAGCAGGGAGAAAACATCCTGCAGTCCACTCCAAGCTCAGCTCCTCTCACTGAATTACTGGGCACATGGACTCTGCAGCTCTCCATCACTGCTCGTCTCTGGGCTGCTGCTCTCAGGCTACTCCCTGGGCATGCAACTCCAACACAACAATAAAGCTTGTGGAGCCTGCTCAATGGGCTACCACACCCACTTACCAGAAGGTTCTGGTTTCTGGGCTGCAAAATCTGCCCAGCAACATAACCCAGCCATGAGGATCCATCCCTCTGTGGAACGTGCCGGGAGAAGCGGGAGGAGCTCCGGGCCCTCGAGGACCTTCGGGCCCAGGGAGCCTTTGTTCGATCCCGCATCCATCTCCTCCGGGAGATGGACCACGGCTCCCGCTTCTTCTACGCCCTGGAGAAACGGAGGGGGGCTCGAAAACATGTCACCTGCCTCCTTGCCGAGGATGGCACCCTCCTCACGGACTTGGAGGAGCTGCATGGAAGGGCCAGGGCCTTCTACATTAGCCTTTTCTCCCCGGATCTGACTGAAGCCGACGCCCGTAGGGTGCTCTGGAATGAACTCCCCGCCAATGTTCCCTCTAAGCTGGTGATGCAGCTGAGCAACTTATGGATGCAGCTGAGCAAGTTCCTGGGCCCGAGTTAGGCCCCTGAGCCACTGCCCATCGGCTCCCCAAGTGCATCCATAACTTGATGTTGCATCACCAACTTAGAGAGGGAACATCGTATAGGATTTTCTGATTGAGATGCCTCTTCAAATAGTTAATCTTCCATGAACTCCATGTCTTTCCTTTAGCAAAATCACAGCTTGTCTTGGCTTCTGCACATGCCAAGCATAATATGCCATAGTCCTCAGAGTAAGAAAATAGCTGACCCAATTTGACATGCTGCACCTCTCCAGATTCCATAGTCTCAGTTGCAATTAATTCATTTAGCCATGTCATCTTAAAACTTCCAATACTTTTATATTTCTTGCAATCACTGCAATTGTCTTCCACCACACTGTTGGCTGTACACTTTGTCATTTTGTGTTATGAATTTGTGAAGCTGCTTGTGGGACAGCTTCTGATTTTTTGGTTGTCTGTAATCTCAGCTCACCTTTAGAAGATGGGAAACTATATAAGCAAATGTGTGAGCAATTACACAGATAAGAGCTGATGATCACCAATAGCCAAGAATCTATATATATATATTTTTTACAGATTCCTAATGAATGTGCCAATTCTGACTAGATCTCACTCACTGAGCTAAATGAAGTCACCCTGATTTAGGCCTATATATTACTTGAGTTGATGTTAATTAAGGTCAATGACAGTTTTTTCCACTTTACTTAAAAAGTTAGATCAGGCTGCCTTCTCTTTCTGCTATCCCCATCTACCAGTTTTGTGCTGCTCTTGACTGCAAGCTTTGAACTTTCCTTTGCCAGCTTCCAACTGAAAACAGAGCTGTGCTAAAAATACATGGAGGGGACACCTCTTCCTAAAGCCACTGTTTATGGCACTTGGTAAAGATATCAAAATGGGAGGACATGCAGTTTGCCTATAATGTATTGTCAGGGCCATTCACTTAAATGTGAGCACAGGTGGGGTGTGCCTCTTGGATACCACAGAGCCAAGCATGTGTGAATACCTAGTATAGTGAGTCATTGAGAGATCCTGGGATGGAAAGTGCTGTAAAAATGCTGTGTTAATAAAGTAACATAAGGCTCTATACAGTTTTCTGTGTTTATTCTGAATCTTGGGTGGAATTTGTATGTTGTGTTTACCTATCCCACTGTTTCCCAACCAGTGTGCCACAGCGCACAGGTGTGCCACAGAGTTTTTTGAAAAACTACTCAAAGAGCTCTGGATTGGCTCATGAAAATATATGGCTTCATTTGGAAACTACATGGCAGTGTGCCTCAAATGAATTAAAGGTAGCAAGGAGTGCCACTGCAATGGCAGAGAAAACATTGCGAATCACTGACATGTGGCAGCAATGACTTGAAAAGGAAACAATATGTTTCCTTACACATCAACACTCCCCTCCCCGCTGTGTGGCATGAGTTTACCCCCGCTTCTAATCTGCGCCCAGCCCCGGAGCCCCCACACTGGCTCCTCCACTCACCCGGCTCTGCTCCCCGCCAGCCCCGATCGCCCGGCTTTTCCGCTCCCCGCCAGCCCCAACCGCCTGGCTCTTCCACTCCCCGCCAGCCCTGATCTTCTGCTCCCTGCCAGCCCCGATTCTCCGCTCCCCACCAGCCCCGATCGCCCAGCTCTTCAGGTCCCCGCCAGCCCCGATCCTCCGCTCCCCACGAGCCCCGATCTCCCAGCTCTTCCGCTTCCCGCCAGCCCCGATACTCCGCTCCCCGCCAGCCCCGATCGCCCGGCTCTTCCGCTCCCTGCCAGCCCTGAGCCTCTGCTTCCTGCCAGCCCCGATTGCCCGGCTCTTCCACTTCCCGCCAGCCCTGATCTCCCAGCTCTTCTGCTCCCCACCAGCCCCGATCCTCGGCTCCCCACCAGCCCCAATCCCCCGCCTCCTCCGCTTCTGCTCCCTTCCAGCCCCTCCCGAGGCTTCCTGGCACCCAGGAGAAATGCTTCTGGGGCCAGGCATGGCTTGTGGCTGCTGGACCTGCGCTGGGGTCAGCGCTTGCTGCGCCAATGAGCAGCAGAAGCTGTGCTACTGCTCACTGGCGCAGCTTAGAGGGAACATTGCTCCCCGCACTCAGCACAGGCAACCGGAACCGGCTGGAGCTTCCTCTCACTCTGGCCAAGTTCACAGAAGCCCTCCATCGCATGCCCAATAACAAATCCCCGGGCATGGACAGGCTGACCGTGGAGTTCTACCGCGCCTTCTGGGACGTCCTCAGCCTGGACCTGGCCGTTGTCTGGACCGAGTCCAAGGGAAGCAGGGAGCTCCCCGTCTGTTGCCAGCGGGCCCTGCTGCCCAAGAAGGGGGACCTCCGCGACCTTCGGAACTGGCATCCTGTCTCGCTCCTCTGCACGGACTACAAGATCGTGGCCAAGGCCATCTCAATGCAGCTTGGGTCCGTGCTGCTGGATGTGATCCATCCTGACCAGACCTACACCGTCCTGGGCTGGTCCATCTTCAGCAACCTGTACCTCATCCGGGATCTCTTGGAGCTTGGGTGTAGGGATGGTTTGTTGTTCGCCCTCCTGGCCCTGAACCAGGAGAAAGTGTTTGACAGGGTGGACCATGGGTACCTTCTGGGCACCCTGCAGGCCTTCGGCTTCGGGCCATGCTTTGTGGGCTTTCTCCGGGTACTGTACGCCTCCACAGAGTGCCTGGTCAAGCTCAACTGGACCCTGACTGAGCCGGAGGGCGAGGAGTGCGTCAAGGCTGCCCGCTGTCGGGCCAGCTGTACACTCTGGCCATCGAGCCCTTCCTCTGTCTCCTCCGTCGGAAGTTGACGGGGTTGGTGCTCTGCGAGCCGGAGCTGCGGCTGGTCCTGTCAGCGTACTCCGATGACGTGCTTCTCATGGTCCAGGACCCGGGTGACCTGGGGCGATTGGAGGCTTGCCAGGCCATCTTCTCGGCAGCGTCCTCCGCCCGGGTCAACTGGGTTAAGAGCTCTGGCCTGATGGTAGGGTCCGGGTGGTCCGCAGGCCCCCTCCCACCTGCACTTCAAGCCATCCGATGGAGTGCGGGTCTGCTGCTCTATCTCAGGGTTTACCTTTCTGCCACCCATCCCTCCCCAGATGAGAACTGGTGTGATTTGGAGGACAGGGTCGTTGGGCGGCTGCAGAGATGGACAGGACTGCTGCGGTGCCTCTCCCTTCGTGGGAGGGCACTGGTGGTCAACAAGCTCATCCTGTCCATGCTCTGGCACTGGCTCAACACCCTGGTCCCGCCCCCGATGTTCCTGGCCCACCTCCAGAAGACAGTTCTGGAGTTCTTCTGGCCAGGACTGCACTGGGTCTCTGCAGGGATTCTGAGTCTCCCCCAGAGGAGGGAGGGCAGGACCTGTGCTGTATCTGCAGCCAGGTCCATGCCTTCCACCTCCAGGCCCTGCAGAGACTCCTTTATGGTGCAGGTAGTCTGGCGTGGAGCCACTTGGCGCGCACTCTCCTCTGCCGCTACTGAGGGCTCCTCAACCGGCAACTCTTTTATATCCAGCTGAGAGGTGGTCTGCGAGACCTCTCTGTGCTGCCAGCCTTCTAGCAGGACCTCCTCCGGACCTGGAAGCTTATCTTAGCTTCCAAGACCCTTGTGCCCACCGAGGGGGAGGACCTCCTCGCGGAACCCCTGCTACACAACCCCCATCTTTGTGTGCAGGTGGCGGAGGCCCCCTCCGTGAGGTGGAGGTTGGTCCTGGCAGGCATCACCAGGGTCGGAGACCTCCTGGACTATGACTGGGGGGACTGGGTGGACCCCCTCATGCTTGCCCAGCTCATGGGGCTCTCCACGCTTCACACCCCCCGGCGCCTACTCCAGGAGGTGAGAGCGGCTCTGCCCCACCCCCACTTGGGCCTACCTCGAGTGGGTTCTGTGAGAGGGTACTCCCCACCCCCCTCTCAGTCCTGGCCCTCCGGAGCTTGTCATCGAGCCCCAGCCCTGCGAGCCACCCCAGCAGCCCCCGTCCCACACCCCGAGCTGGCTGCTGGACTTGCAGCCAGCCCCCTTCCGAACCGCGCCTCGACAATATCTGTACACACTCGTGCTTCATACCATCCATTTTCTCACCCTCGCGTCCTGCCCTGATACCAAATGGCGGGACCTCCTTCCACCCGTGGAGGGCGAGGACCCCTGGTGGGCCAGCCTTTATTCCGCCCTGACCCCACAGCCCGCCGGGGACATCAGTTGGTGGCTCCTCCATGGAGCTGTGAGCATGGGCGTGTACTTGGCACGGTTCACCCCCGCCCTGAGGCCTGCCCCTTTTGTGGTGTGAGGGAGACCCTGGTGCACGCCTACTTAGAATGCACCAGGTTGCAGCCCCTTTTCTGGCTCCTCCAGAACCTCTTATTGAGGTTCTGGCTGCACTTTTCCCCACACGTGTTCCTCTATCTGAGGCACCATGAAGTCACGGGACCTCCTTGCCAACCTCCTCCTGGCCTACGCGTAACAGGCCATCCACAGGACCAGAGAGAGGAGGTTGGCTGAAGGAGGGACCTGCAACTGTGGGGCTTATTTCCGGTCCCTTGTTCGCACACATCTCCGGACAGAGTTCCTCTGGGCAGTCTCCGCTAGCTCCCTTGACAGCTTCCGGGAGCAGTGGGCGCTGTCTGGGGTTCTCTGCTCGGTGTCCCCTTCCGAGTCCCTTGTTATACACCCCACACCCATCCCTGTTTTTTCATTAGTTGTCCCCAGGAATTATTTGAAACAGGTTCCAGTGCCACTTCCCCATAGGCTGGGGGAGGGGCTTTAGCAGTGGGTGGGCTTGTGCCCACCCACCACCGCCTGCTTTCAATAGGAACATAACCCAGCCATAAAGGATCCCTGAAAGAGATTGCACCTTTTTTATGCACATGGGTTACACTAGTACCTGTCACCCTGTTCCGAGAAGGATCCTGACTCCCCTTTGCTGTGTAGTGAGTAACAAGCAAGAGCACACAATGAGTGCTGAGCTATCTTCAGCTCCGCCCACATGTGTGAGAGCAGGTGAGTCTGTAATGGGGAGGGTGCAGTGGGTATCACTCAGTTGTCCCTCAACAAACAGCAGAAAGCCAACCCCACGCCCTCACCTGTCCAGCATGCCTTGCAGAGAAGCTGGAAGAGATCAAAGACTTACTGCTGCTTTTGCCAGGGGGGTAGATGCTGAATCTCCTGAGGTTCAGGGTGGAGGTTGTGAAATTCTAGGTGTACTGTAGTAGGTATGTGTGCAGAGCTGCCTGCCATGCATGAGAGAGCAGAGGGGCGGGAGAAGGGAAAGCATGCCAGGGCTGTCAGCAATCTGTGCCTTCAGGCCTCTGCTGCAAAAGGTGGGTGAAATGCATGTGCATGGAATGTTCCAAATGTCTTATAGTCAGAGAATCTAAACAGTAGCTTGCTGCTAAATCCTGGCCTTATCTGCAGTATCTATCATGTCTACAGATCTGTAACCACATGAATTCATACAGCATGTCATAGATCCCCTCCCTTTATGCACATGAACAATGCTATTGAACTCAGTGAGATTACCCAGTGTGGGTAACAGTTTGCTGGACTGGGGCCTAAATGGACACATGATACAGGCAGGGTTGATTATGGAACAGTGTTTGCAGCACATCCTCATAGCTGCAAAAGAAAATAAGTAAAGCTGGGCAAATAATTCATCATGATTATTTTGTTTACTTCTCTCATTCTGGGTTATCATTATCCTCAGATTGGAATGATCTCAAATACACTTCTCTAAATCATTAGCTGATGAAATTCTGCAGGTAATTCTTGCTCACTAGTTTGTCCCTGAGCTATTTGAGGAGTTAATATTTTGATTGGACACCTAGGTTCCAGGCACAGTTCTGTCCTGGACCTCTTCCACCAGGCTCACAACATGCATACATGAGATTACGATCTAACAAGTCACTTCATGAAACTATTTGGCAATACTTGCCAAAAAGTCACTGCTGCAGAGAAACTCTACGAAATTGGTGGCCAAGTCAGTCACTGGTTTATTCCTGGAATGTGAATGGTGAAAGCAAATGGGTTTAGAAACTTCTGATATTTGTGGTCATGTTTTCATTCACATGCCCACAGTAATAAACACCCAAATGCAAAGGAAGCTGAGGGTAAAACATAGGCCATAACAGAGGGTGTCTGACTGGGGGTGGGGTGTCTGACAGCTCATCTGCTTCTAGTTTAGGCAGTTCGTGGCACAACTTCTGTACCTTCAGTGGGCTCTGATGAGGCGAGTCAGCAGTTCTTGAAGCTTTCAGACACTCTCCCCTATCCTATGGCATGATCTAGACTAGGAAAACTAAGACCTAAGACCTGGTGCAGTCCCACTGACAGCCCTGGACACAGCTCAGGGTGAAATCCCAGCCCCACGGAGGTCAATGACAAAGGCAAAAAGCCCCAGGATTTCAACTCAGGAATTTAACCCTGTCATCTGGGCTTGATGGGTTAGAGGAAAGAATGTTAAGGACACTTCTGCTACTGCCAACGGAGCAGCCCCCAAGGGACTGAGTTGTGGGCTGGAGCTGCTGGAACCACTGTGTTTCATTGCTGCACTTTCCTTCTGTCCTTGATGTCAAGGCAGTGGTTTGCTGCAGGCTGGGTGTTTCAAGGAGCCATTTCCAAGCTCCCTCAGACTATCTCCCTGCAGCAATCCCTCTTCCTGCTCCGGCCCTGAGAGGCCAGCTGGTAAGAGACACAGCAATGGGATTCTCTCTGTGTGTAACTTGTCCTTTTATACCCCCCCCCAAACAAAAACCTGTGTGACAAACCCATCTTCCGAGGACTACCCAGCCACCTGCTGCATTCAGAGGCCTCTTCAGCTAGTTTCCGTGAACAAAAAAGAAAAAATCATAGGCTTCACAACCACCCCTTCAGCCCCTGACCTGCTCCACCTGCAGTGTGATATGGAAATGGGGCAGGTAATACTCCCTCTCTACCCTGGGGTCCTGCAGAGGACCCTCCATTGGAAATCTGGGGGGCTGAAGGTCTGTATGGTTTGCACGGGAGGGAAGGGGACGGGCTGCTGTTTGCAGCATTCTCTCCTCCCTAGGTAAAGAACAGCCCCTTGGGTGCCTGCCATGGGCCCATACAGTATTCGCTGTGCCAAAGCAAGCTCTCCGGCAGCTCTCTATACCTCCCACTTTTGTTAGCACTGCCCATTGGTTCCTCATGTAGGTATGCAGCACCTGAGTGTGTGCATGTCTCTTCACACTATGAGTGCTCCATCAGAACAGTCAGCCACCTCTGGGTAAAGTGAGGTAGCTGTTTAATGAGGGCCAGAAGCATATCTCCTGGTCAAAGGCAGCAGAATGGCAGTGCATTCTACAATCCTGAGCTTTCTCCCTGCTGTGTGACCACATGCCCACTCTCCGACTGCCCTTCTTGTGGTCTCCCCCAATTCTGCCTGCCTGCACCAGGACAGCTTGGGCTGTGTTGTGAACACTGCAGCTCTTCAGAGCTGTCAAACATGAGATGATGGCTGTGAAAATCTATTGCCCCAGATTTAGAAGTGATTCTGGATGAGAGGTGTCTCCTGTAGGCAACTGGTGAACAGGAAGCAGCAGCACAGAGGGCACGTCTACACTACAAAATTAAGTCTATACAGGTTACATGGACATGCAAACCACTGTCATAACTGAATGGATGTCCTTGTGTCAGCAGGGTGCATTCTCACCAGGACTGCCAGTGTGGGGCATTGTGGGAGTTTCTGAAAGTCACCAACAGTTGAGGTAAGCCATGTGGTGTTTACACGGATACTGCATCCACAATTGCACTACTCTTCTCCTGGAGGTGGAGTTACGTTGGGGCAGTTAGTTGGTGCAGTGGGTGAGTTATATCACTGGGAGCTACATTTTATAGCTGCTCACAGAATAAGCTGAATTAGAATAAACTGCCCTACTTCAATCTCACTCTGTAGCATAGACCAGGCCAGAGACAGAGATGTCAGCTGGGCAGACTATGCACAAAAGCACTTTGATTTCTAGCAAAAATGGTGAGTGTGATCTGAAAGCTGAGGGTGAGTGTCTCCAGCTAGCATGGATGGGTCTGACTCCCATTGTAGCCCCAATGACGCTTGCAGTCTGTGAAAATGTGATGGTTAGCTCTGCTCCTGGAGTGCAGAATCTAGTGATCACTTTGCAGAGTCCTGCTGTGTAGGAGAGTATTGTGGGAGACACATGCTACCTCCATCACTGAGAGGGTGGCTTATCCCTGGCAGCATGGGAAGAGAGCAGCTGTGATCCGCTAGTCAGTGTCTGTAGAGGGTACTATTCTGTAAAATGCTAAATATTTACTTCTCGGTAGTGCTGAGTGCCTCCAACACTCACTGACTTCAGCAGGAGGTGAGGGCACTCAGCAAAGCACTCATAGTTATGAGGTGATGTACAGAGCAGCCAGAGGATGTCAGCTACAGTGTGAAGTGTAAGGAAGGCTTAGAAGCTGTGCCTAACAGCTGGGGGGGGGGGACTAATCTGCATGGGTTTTCTGTTTGCATGAGCACAAAGAACATATTAGCATAGATAACACTATGGGTGCAGGGCAATAGTGTAATGGCATTTGGGTTGATCTGATCACAAATCTGTCAATATCTATAATTCTACAGAAGAGAAATATGAAATACTGTCTTTGGTAATATGCTACTCCAGGGATCAGCAACCTTTGCCATGGCTAGAGGTTGGGGGGCATGCTGGGGGGCACTTCCCTGGCATGGCACTGAAAGGAGCCACTCGCAGAAAGAAGCTGCCTGCAGTGGCTCCTCTTGGCAGCATGCCCAGGGACAGGGGTCCCCAGGGATGCTATGGAAAGAAGCTGCCTGGAGCAGCTCCTCTTGGGGGGACCCCAGGCATGCTGAGGAAAGAAGCTACCCAGAGCAGCTCCTTGGCAGCTGCACACCATGGAGAGAAGCCATTCCAGGTGTTTTCTTTCCACACCATGCCTGGAACATGAGCATGGTGGGGACCCTCCACACCCCAGGTGCCCCAGAAAGAAGCTGCCCCGAGCGACATTCAGTGGCAGGAACCACAATTTCTGTGACATTGCAGAGGGTGCTGCGTGGTGCTCCAAATGAGCTATTGTGCCACTGTTGGCACATGTGCTGGGGGTTGCCTACCCCTGTGCTACTCTCTTGCTTGATCAAACTCTGTTTAGGTGGGTTGAAGGATAAAAGCTACCATTAGCAGAAAGAATATTAAAAGAGGAGTCACCTCCTGTTTCCAGCCTAGTGAAGTGAAGACAGGGGTGGGGGTTGCCTAGCTCAATCTGGAGCTATGCTTGAGGCATTGCCTCACCCCCCTGGCCCCTTTGTCAAATGGTAGATCTGGCTAGGCTTCTTACAAGGCCTTTCTTTGTTATTTTAATGGAAGAAGCTGTTTGCAGCTACTTGAGGTTTAAGAGCTGAAATCACTGAGAGAGGCAAATCCTTTCTCTGTGCTAATCACTGAAGAGGAGCAGCAGATGGAGTGAGTGACCAGTAGGTAGAGCTGGTGGATGGTGAGAGTGGCCCGTGGTGGGCTGGATGGTGTGAGTGACCAGTGGGCATAGCCAGCGTCTGATGAGAGTGGAGTGTTAGTGACCAGCGGGTGGAGCCGGCAGACAGCAGGCAGAGCCAGTGAAAGGTGAGAGCGAAGTGTGAGTGACCAGGAGGCAGAGCCAGCAGACAGTGGGCAGAGCTGATGGATGGCGCGAGCAACCAGCAGAGGGCCAGACAGCATGAGTGACCAGTGGCTGGTGCCAGCAGACAACTGGCATGAAAGACATTCCCTACATGCCCTGGGTTTGTTGGGAACCTGTTCTGCACTGATTCTCCAGATCAGTGCTGGTTTTGCTGTTGAGTTCACATGTGCTGTTATGCTGTGTGGGACCATGTTGGGAACCTGTTTTGCACTTATCCTCCAGATCAGTGCTGATTTTTGTTATTGGGCCTTTTACATTCTGTTTTTATTACTATTAAAAGTTCTGTATACTACACTCAGACTCGTGCTTGCAAGCAGGTAAGCATTACCCCTTTGGGGTGCCCAGGGAATAGTGCATAGTTTCCCAGAAAGCTGGGTGGGGGCTCGAGTCGGTTGGTGGTGTAACATTATTTGGAAACCCCTAGAAACCGGCCCGTGTTCTACCATCTAACCCTGGCAGACAGGTTACAGAAGTATTGAGTCGTCACGAGCAGAGATTGAACCACTGACCTCTTGAGCCTAAAAGCATTAGCTGCTACATATCTGAGCTGAAATATAAAACTCTGTTAGCCATAGCTGTTACAGCCCCATCGAGTACTGTCTCCTAGCCCTCACTAGAAGGGGACAGAACTGAGTGGGTGTGGTTTCAACAACAAGATCTATTGGGCCTGCGTGCTCTTGAGCACCCTCTTCTGGCACCTTGTCTATTAACTAGATACATCCAGGAGTTAAAGTAAGGGGGAATGCCCAAAACAGCATTCCAGGGACCCTAGTTTTAGGGAGCCAGTGTTCTGGGGCCCCCCAAAAATAGGGGAATGCACCAAAACACTGAGTTTGAGGCCCCCCCCAAAATAGAAGGGGTGCTGGAACAGGTGTTACGGTGCATCCCCTCTAGGCTGGAGGAAGGGAGGGGCTGCAGGCTGGGGCCAGCCAGGCCACTTCTTCCTCCCCTCCCTGGAGCCTGTGCGGCTCCACCCCTTCCAGCTGGGGCCTGGCTGTCTGCACAGCCAGGCCCCAGACTCCAGCCCCAGCTCCTCCTTGCAGGCCACCTGGCTGGCCAGCACTGTGGCCTCCTGCCCCCCACCCAGCCCTTCAGCCAGGTAAGGAGGCTGGGAAGGGGGGATGGTGTGGTCAGAGAGCTGGTGGGGAAAGCATGGGGGGAGAGAGGGTGTGTGGGAAGGGGTCAGGATGGTGGGCTGGGGAGAGTTTGGGGGGCTGGAGAGGGTGAGGGATTAGGAGGGCTGGAATGGGGGCAGGGAGCTTAAGGAATGGGGATTGGAGCTAAGAAGGACATGGGGAAAGGGGTCTGATGGGGTAGGTGTCTTGGGGGCAGTAGCTGAGGTGAGGGGACAATTGCATAAACTGCAGTACATCTTCTGGTGTGTTTGGGTGCATGGTTGAAAGTGTGCATGTATGTGTATAGGTGTAAGCTAGCTATTGATTCCCCCCCCCCTCTTGTAATAAACATGGCATGCTGCCTTTTCCCCTTGAAAAGATCTCTGAAACTCTTTTTGTGTAACAATGGCTTCCTGTAGCTTGCTCCAGGCAGTCTAGAGATGTCCCTTGCAGTCCAAACACCTAGCAGGGCCCCTGACTGGAGCTGCACCATGTATCCTCCCTTTCCATGATCAGCCCCAACTGAGCTGAAGTGCTTCCTTTTATGCCTGATCTCCAATTTGAGCTTGCCCAGCAGAGCCAAGGGGGTCCAGCCTCCCCAGCCCACAAGGCAGAGTTAACCCTTGGTGAACCAGTGTGGGGCAGTCACACCCCTTCACACTTGGTGTTAAATCCCCACTGCACCAGCACATACTCCACACAGGCTGCTGATGAGTGACCAGCCAACACAGAATTCCAAACCCAGGTTTTCCTGCTTGGCAGCAAAGTGTGCTACTGCTGGGTCTGGTGCAGTGTGGGGTCTGACACTTCTATCACTTTCCTTTTTTGACTCACATTTGGGGTGTGTTGGAATGACACACGAAATACACCTACAGGTGTGTTATGCAAGTGATACTGCAGAGCATGGGGTGTGAAATGTAGCTACCTGTCCCTGGTCTATAGGAATGGCATATGGCCAAAGTGCCAATGCCTGAAATGTGCTATTAAGCTGTGGTAATTGCTCCCCCACCTGCGAGCTAGTCCACAAGGGAAAACTGCTTCATTATTTTAAATGAGCATAAAATAATGTGAGCCATTTTAAACCCTTGAATAGAGTTTGACCAAGATACCACAGTTATTAACCTACAATGAAAAAAGACATGGCATCTTCAATGACCCCTTTAGTGTCACATTTTTCTGAACTAGAGTGCACACAGTGCTGTGGTCACCCAATGGGGGGAAGGGGGCTAGTTCAATACTGACAGAGGAAGGGATGCCACCAGTGACTCCATTTCTTGTCTCACCCAAACCTGACCTGTCAATTTGCCATCTAAGGAATGATCAGGACTGCTGCTGCCAAATGGAGCATGTGACAAGAGCTCAGCATAGATGGGGTGGGGGGGTAGGCTGGGAGCAGGCTGTAATGGCCATTAGCAAGTGCACAGAGCTAAGCAAATCATTACTGGTCGACACGTCTGTCAGGTCCCCTTTTATTTCATATTTGAAATCCTTGGATAACTCTTGGTCTGCAGGTTTCTCACGAGCAATTCGTGGGAAAGGCCTAACATTTGCTTTACAGTTGGGCATGCTCAGAGGTGGCCCCAGAGGCTCAGCCTTGCACTGGATGGGGTGTGAAGCTGCACAGACCTGCCAGGGCTTTCTAGTTCTCTGGACAACTGCATCTGCTGACCCCTCCTTCTCTTTGGGCAAAGATAGTGCATGGGTCTTACCCTGCTCACATAGCTGGTGTGTCACATGCCCTCAGAAGCACCTGCCTTTCTCTGGCTGTCAGAATGCACTCATTGTACTTGGGAAATGAACTAAGTCCATGCCCAGCCACTGTGGCTCAAGGGCAGGAATGCTCAGATCCACTGCCCTCTCCACTGCCAGGCACCAGTGCAGGAGCAAAACATGGGGTAAACTGGCTAAATGGGCATCGAGGCCACTAGGTCTGAGAAACTGAGATTTTAAAAAAGGGAGCAAGGGGAAAATCTCTCTTCTGCACATGGGAAGGGTGCTGCTGTTCACTGAGATAACCAGAGCCCCACGCACTGCAAGATGCTGCGCCATGCCAGGCTATTGTACTTACTGCAGAAGAATCTGTGGGCATCAGCCCTAGTGGGTGCCCGGGTCTTGCTGATGTTACCAACCGCCCAGCTTTCTCCTTGGCTGTTATTAGCTGATCCCAACAGGGAGATCTGAACCTTCCTTGCTAGGGTCCTGCAGTCTGCTAGAAGCTCAGGAAACAGAGGGAAGTTTTTCATTTTTCTCTCTCCATAGGAAATTCTGTTCAATGGGTAAGGTAATTGTCACCATAGCCTAACTAAAGCACCAGGCTGGCTTAAAGGGTGTGCGTTGCTAAATGGCAACCAATGACTACCTGTCACTGCTCTAGAAACTTGTGTACAACTGGGAAGGAAGTTGCATGGGAGCTCCTGGAGAATTTTGATTCCCAAGCATTTTTTCCTAACAGTTGTGCATAGAACTGCTGCCCTCTGCTGGGGGCAGACCTCAACTGCATGACTCTGCAGAATAGATTCCCATTTTTTAATTCTTATTTTTATTTAGTTGTGTTACTGTCAGGCCTTGGAACCCTAATCATGCACCAGGCCCCAACTGCACCAGGTGTTGCACAAATACAGACTGAAAAGGTAGACCTTGTCCCAAAGAGCTGACACACTATCTTGAAGGCTATGGCAGGAAAGAAATCAAGAGGCCTCTTGATTCAGAATGAGTCCAAGAACTTTGCACATCCCTGCCTGCTCTTAAAAGAAGCCCCCAGCTTTACTTCTAATGGCCTGGCTTTGTGATCAGCTGAGACCATGACCTTCAGGAAACTTGCATTACTGATACTATTTGTGGTATCTAGCCCTTGATTATTGTTAGCCCTTGCTGTTGATCTGCTGGGCTTCAGCGGAATTACCAAGGCATGTGTGTATTCATACAACTACCTGAGCCAAGCAAAAGAGTCCAAGCCTGCCTAGGCTGTCCTATCCTGCACCAGAAGAAGGGCTTTTGGCAGGCAGTCCACTCCTTGTTTCCTCGTCCACGCCACAGAAGGGTAAGACTTTGCCTTAAGCAGGGTCTTGCCCAGTCCATATTTTATAGGAGAAAACTCAACTGCTGCAGAAAATGGTGCTGGCTTCTCCATGGGTGGCAAACCTCCTGCTGAGTTAGTACTGATGGGAAGTAATGACCAGGTGTGGTGCTCCATGCTTCTCAGCGGGATGGAGGTGGGGGCGGGTCTTCCAGAGAAGAAGTAAAACTGAGGTCCTGGTGCCTTGGTATTTTTAAAAAGAGTCAGATGTTAACCCCAGTCTCCTGGCCAAACTCCAGACTAAGTAATTATATTTTGCCTCCTTGAAATTTCCTTTGCAGCTGACTGTATTCTGAACACTTCACTTCCTGTCCTAAACAGTTGAGTAGTATTCCCAGGCACTGTTCGAGTAGTTGCCTCCCATCCCAGGGATAGCTGAGCCTCAGTGGGAAGGACATAGGAAGTAGTCATGTGATACCACACCAAACTCCAGCATGGTGGAGTATTCCTGTTACAGCATGGCTGCTGCCTGACAGGTAGAGCACTGGGTAACTGAATTCTGATGTGTGTGCATTGTTCATAGCATTATTGAACTAATGAAGTCATTGTTTTAAGGAACCAAGCACAACTGCAGGGCTGACCTGCTTACAGGATAGAACAAGGCCCAAGAAAAAATTTGCTTTACATTTATATAAGCAAATTCCATGCAAAATTTACAGTGAGCACCACACCAAGTGCCATCTTTCCAATGCATCAGTTCCTCCCCAGATCCATTAATAACTCCTACCCAAAGAGGTCTGTTTCCTCAATTCTCTCCCTACCTCCTCTTCATTTTCCTCCTTCCACACTGATGGTCTTTGTGGTGGAGAGGGAAGGAACTGAGGGCTGGGAAAGCAACATAATTGGCTGGAAGAGAAGGTAGGCAATGTGAGCAATCTGGGACACCCACGGTGGCAGCTGGCCAAATGTCAGAGCTTACAGGGAGGGTTGGAAAGCTCAGGAAGGGGCATGGAAGTAGGTGGCTTTAGACAAAAAGATGGCAAAAACACAGGTGGCTGTCTGCTTTCCACCATATTTAATTACAAAGACACTGTGTATGTGTGCGCATCATTTCTGTCAGGAGAAATCATTTCAAAGCATGGCGCAAAGCGTTACCCCCTTGAAACTGGAAGAAAGCATTGCTCCTGGGACTTATGGCAAGGTCCCACTTGGGGCTGAACAGTCTGACAGAACCCTCCATTCCCATTGTGATTTCTGGAAACACCATGCAGGACCCCTAGGCCGTGGCAGCAGTGAGCTGGCCTTGCAGCCCCCAGAGCAGCCCTTCAAGCCATGGACAGAATAATGCAAAGCCATGTGGAAAAGGCATAGAGGGGAAGGAATAAAATCCACAAAGCCTGGGGCTCTAGACTGTGTGGCATTTGTCTTTGAGCTCCCCCCCCCCCCCCAAATAGCAGAGAATTCCTGCTCTAAAGGCAGGAAAAACACCTAGGACCCCTGGCAATCTGCTCTGGGGGAGGGTGACCAGTTTTTCCTGTGCATGTGAGCAAATATCACAGTGGTGATGCCACTAACCCAGCTTAGCCCTCGCGATTCACTAGGCTTCCAGCAATGGCTTGCCTCCTTACATCAGATCTGCAGGCACAACTTGGCCCCAGCTCATTGCACCATCTCCTCACAGGGCTTTCAGGCCCCTTTATCATCTTTTTTGGGGCTTCCCACCACTGGTGAGGAACCAGGCCCTCCTACAACAAACACCAGGCTCCATGCCAGGAACTCAATAGCTATCAGACACTGGCTGCTCCATCCAATACTACCTTGCTGCTGCCTGCTTGGACTTCTTCCTACCAGAGCCTTTTTTTAAAGGCCTCGTCCCTGCAGTCTCTCTGCATTTTCCCTTCCTTCAGGGCCAGCACAAACCAGACTACCTCTGGATCCCCCAACACAATCCCAGATCAAAAGCACAGACAGCCCTGTGCTGCCTGCCTCGGATCTGACCTTCTGCCTTCCCATCCATCCCTTCCTCAGCAGCACACCCCCAGGACTCAGCTGACATTTCACCTGGGCTCCTCACCAGCAGAGCTTGCTTCAGCCTTGTGGCGGCTCCATGTCTCTCCTGGCTTCCTCCCAGCCTCCTCTGTGCAGGTAAGGATCCATGGGCCAACACTACACTGGGCCTCCTCCCTGAGTCTCCATTGTGTAGTACCAGCATGGCAGAGTCTGTCCCTTTCTCACTCTCTCTCTGCCACCTACTTCCACTCCCAACTCTCTTCATAGCACCACCTTGCTCCTTCTCAATTAGCCATTACCTTTAATTAGGCTTGGGTGCAATGGGGTGGTTTAACTGGCCTCTCAGTCTCTGTTCTGCCTTAATCTTTCCCCAGCTGTGTGACCACCACTCTTCCCTCTAAGCTGTGCGCATGTGCGCACGCACACAGGTCATGAAACCTGCGCACACAACTAAATAAAGTGTGCACAAAAAAATTCAATAGTGCTAATATTGGTGCTCACAAAGAAATGTTTTTGCGCACACAAAGAAATGGTTTGTGCACACAGTCTACAAGTAATTGGAGGGAACATTGGTGACCACTACTGCCACCTCTGGGATCAAACTGCAGAGAGTAACAATTAGGCTGCAGCTGAAGGGCCTGTCACCTATGTAGCTGCTAGAAATCAAAGAGGGCAGGGAGGGGGGAGCAGGTTTCACCCTGTAGGACAGAACTGGTGCCTATTTTAGAAATGCACTGTCTCACATTTCCCTCATCCAGTTCTGGGCTGTGGGCATCATGACAAACGGGCTTGCTGGGTCATGCCAATGGGTGATGAGCTCATGGTGCTCTTTTAGGACACAAGGATGGGGCGGAAGGGGGAAACTCTTCCTTTTTGCAAAGACATGCTAGGTTGTCTGCAGAAGCCCAGCCTCTGCCTGAGAAGAACACCTGGAACGGGTCAGTATCTTGACAGCATGCAGAGACCAGTTCCAGCAGGGCCTGATTTTTGTGCAATAGCTACAGTCCCTGAAATGTTTGGGCCCCTTCTCCACCCCACAAGAGAGCCCAGAGGTACTGGTGGCTCTGCATCTAGGCACAGGTGTAGCCAGAGACTAGTCACCTCCCCACTTCATGCAGCATGTGACCCTCTTCTCAGTTGCATAGTGGCTATGCCTCCACTTGAAGCTGGGCAGGAGGGCACATCCCAGCTTATGTAGACATACTCACAGTGGGTCTCATGGAGAAAGTGTGCTAAAACTGGCATGTAGCCATGGTAGCAGTGGCAGCAAAACAATATGGGTTAGCTGCTTCATGTACAAACCCAGCTGTATCCAACACTCACTGCTGCCTGTGTGACCATGGCTACCCCTACTCGTGTTAGCACACTAGTTTGATGAGCACTAAATGCACAATTCCACCAGCTGGGACTCACACCCCAATCCCAGTGCACAAATAGCTGATGGAGAACATGAAGACACACTGCTGTCAGTGTAAAATGGGGATGAGGGAGCAGAAAGCTAGGCCCCCAGATTGGTGGCTCAGTCTTTAAAGAAACAGAGCAGACTGCTCAGATCAGACCTGAGGCCCAGCCAGACCAGGAGCCTGTGTCCTACAGGGGCCAACCTCAGAAGGTACAAGAGTCCCACTGCGGCAGATGTGAGATAAGCTGTTCTCCACCCCAGTCTGGTCTCAGCCAGACCTGTGCTAGTTGGAGAGAGGCTAAACCCTGAGCCCCGTTCCAAAATTCGGCATCACTAATTATGATAACTAGTTGGGCTCATTATCCATCTAAATATCCAGCCTCTTTTAGAATCATGTTAAATTCTTGGCCTTAGTGGCTTTCTGTGGCAGCTGGTGATATAGCTTAATCACGTGTTGTATAGTAAAAAAATTGCCTTTCATGGCTTATGGATTCCCCACCTTTTAATCACCTGGACTGCCTCCTGTCTTTTGTGTTAGACACCAAGGAGTCCAGAAGTTCCTGATCATGCTGGTCTATCCCATTCAGTATTTCACAGATTTTTACGAGGATTCATTTCTTTTCAAGGTGACAACCACAATCTTTACAGTTGCTCTTCAGGAAAGTTTTCCCAGGTCCCTGGTCATTCATTTCACCTGTCTCCGAACCTTTTTAGATCTGCCCTGTCATGGGAGAAATGGGGTGACCAGCACTGCACAGATGATGCCACACTACTGAATGAAAGCACTGTAACATTTCCATGTTATTTTCCATTCCAGTTCTTATGCATCCAGAGCCTGTAGCAGATTGATCAGAGCTGCACGTTGAGCAGACGTTTCATTGAACTGCATCCAGTGATGCCCACGGCCCTTTTCCTGGAGACTCTACAGCTCACAGCCAAGTACAGAGCTGGGGACATGTAGGTTGAGTTTGTCCTTAAAGAACCCTTCTTATTTCTAAATGATGGGGCTGTACTTGTGTGGTGCCTGGTCCTGCATGAGATGGTTTCCATGTGAAGCCTGGAAATGGGAGAAGAGGTTGGGCAGTGGGTTCTTGGGCTAGGGCGAGTGTAAAGATGACTGGGGCTCTCTCTCCCCTCGTGAGTGTGGAGCATTTTGTTAAGTGGCTTGTGTTTGGGTGAGATTGCCTTTTTAGCACAGCCTGAGACTTCCAGCAGATGGGAGGCAGGAGACGATGAGTTTGGAGGAGTGACTCACCCCGAATGCCCACCCTCTCCATTATGCCATGTATTCTCAGCCTGGGCAGCAGTGCAGAGACACCAGGACTCATGACTGTCCACCCCTTCTTTATGACTAGCTGATAGAGTCCTGGGCCCAAAACATCAATCTTTTGTAACATGGGCTCACGATTACAAAGAACCATCAAGCTGGGTGTTGTTATATTTCCTTGTTCCGTCACCATCTCCCTGTCTTGCTCGGGCACTGCTCTGTTTATTGCCAGCAGAATGTAAATCAACAAGAGCCACTTGTGTGCATCTGAGGGCAACAACATTTCACTTCCTTTTGGAGCTCTGATGCATGATCTGGAAGCCCTTTATCCTTCCTTTCCCTCCTCAGGTTGTGCTTTCCACGTGGGGTCCAACCCTGCTCCTACTGAAGCAAATTACAAAAACCCCACCGATTTCAACAGAAGCAGGCCCAGGGCTCCAGCATCTCTGTGGACAGGTAAAAAAGCTAGTGCAGCTGGGGCATGTGTTTGAAAAATACTGATTTTATTTAGACAAGTTGATGTATAAGATCAACAATTTTCTCCAAATGCACTTATCATGAAAACCTAACTGGGACTATATTACAGCTATGTAATTCCTTAGAATGTCTGTGTCCAGATTCCTGTAGAAAAGAAGCACACAACAGTCATTTCAGGAATTTTTTTTAGCAAAATTTAAGGGTCTCCAGGCTTGCCGTTTTCATCCCCAATGCATTTCCTGCAATGCAGAGACACATCGCTCACATCCTGGTTTTTAGTTTGTTTCTAATCAAGTTCATTTTGCTTAATAAAACAAAGACTGTCAGCTTGACAGTAGGAGCCTGTGGTGCTATCAGACTGTGCCAGGTGAGATGGGCTTTGAATTAGTCTGCTTTCGACTCACAGTTACTTGCTGTGGCCACACGAGTCATTTCAAGGTTCAAGGGGTTGGGAGGAAAGATCATTAGAAATATGTCCAACACCCAACAAAGGCTGTTGCAGTCAGTCAGAGCTAAAGCTGGGTTCTGCTGACTGTACATTTAACAAACAAATGCACCAGAACATCTCCTCAACATCTTATGTCTATTGTCACCACCTTTTTTAAGGGTCATGTGATTTCAGGCCACAGTGAATTTAAATATTGATAGTGGGGAGGTCTTTTTAAAGAAGAGAATCATAGTGTAAATGATCCAGTGGGAAGACCATTATGATCATTGATCAATGCATGAACTCCCCGTGCTGGGCTTTTCAGCTGGTGCTGTGCTTTTGTTGGCCACACGTGAAAGGCAAACTCTTCGGATTACAGGAGATTTTCCTGAATATATATGCAGAGATCTCCATTGTAAATGAATGCTCACACATCAGAATGTGAGCCAACACACTCTGTGCCTGTAGACAATCATGCTTTACAGCATCAATGCTGCCAACATTTC
Organism: Podocnemis expansa; assembly: GCA_007922195.1. Lineage (NCBI taxonomy): Eukaryota > Metazoa > Chordata > Testudines > Podocnemididae > Podocnemis > Podocnemis expansa. The sequence goes on from ML682016.1 coordinate 25,258,429, forward strand.
TCAGTTGATATTATGTTGGTGTAGGTGAGGGTCATGATGTGGCTGGCGTTACCAACACCCAAAAGGAGAGCAGTAGTTTTGTGACCAGCAAGATACTAATGAGCTAGAGGTAACTAGGAAGGAAGGCCATGGATATAGTGGAAGGAGGCTTGCAAGAAATGGAGGAGAGAAGAGACAGGAGAAAGACTGAAGGGGCAGGGAAAATGAAAAGGAGGGAGACAAAAAGCACATTGTAGAGAAACAAAAAGGCAAAGAACAAGCAGGAAGAATAAGACACAGAGAAATAAAAAAGTTTAGCAGGTTGGTTTCGTTATGAATCCAATAAAACATAATGTGATGGCAGAAACAGTGGCCATATAAGCCCTGCTCTGACAATATTTCTTTTCTGTTCACACCTAAGAAAACCATGGAAACCAGGATGAGTGACAGGAGCAGCAGGCAAGCTCAATGGCAGACAATGAGAGGCGAAAAAGAGTGGGTGACCGTGACAAAGAAGGGGGAGGAGGATGACTGCAGTAATGTAAATTGAAGAGAAGAAGAACAGACACAAATGGACGAGGCAGCTCCAAGGCAATCTGAGACCTCACTAGCATGTCACTTCCCTCTGTACTAATTTGGATGCCAGTTTCTCTGATGCTTCTTCTTAACTTTGTTAGCTGTGCCTGTTCCTTTCAACGCCCCTTCGGCTTCAAAATCCCTTTGGCATGTAACCTGTCTTCTCTCAGTTGTCATCTGTGTATTTTGGGGTTTGATTACCCAGTCTTCAAGGGTGACACATTTGGAGTAGATTAGACAGATATGAGGCAATGTCCATTAGAACTCTCCTGGATTACTTTAAAAGATGGCTTCTTTGAACCACAGGGTTTCAATACCAAGGAGGCATAATCTCTGACCAGTGTGAGATGTGTTTGTTTCTGCTGTAGCTACTGCTCCATCACTGTTCACACAAGTGAATCAAGAGATGCACCATCTTTCAGCTTCCATGCCACTCTCCCAGTGGGCTCTGGTCAGCAACATCTGCTTTCATATCTGCTCAAGTTTCTTCTTTAAAAAGCCAACATGTATTTTTTATTTCCCTCATCTTTCTATTTTTGCCTTTCTCGGGAGGCTTAACCTTGCTTTGTTTGAAAATTACTGTATTCTTGATCCAAGGACATAAGTCCCACGGGGATGTTACAGTAATTGCTTCCACTCAGAAGGTTCTCTGAAGACCAGTGTCAGCGCTGGTCCCTTGACAGGAAGTATGAAGAAAGGCTGTTTAGCGGATCTTCTACACTGTTCATCATCCAGGGCAACATCCATCTGCTTCTTCAGTTAGTGTTAAGCTCAATAACCAGCCACCTTGGGTCATTGCAAACAAGTAATACCTGTTTAGTGAAGAGGGCTGCCATATTTCCCCTGTGTTTTAGTTGCCCATCTGCAATGCACAAGGTTCACCAGGAGGCAGGCACTGCTTTTTATGGTGTTTACTGCAACTCACAAGTTTGGGTGTTGGTGTGTTGAGGCACGCAAACAACATGGCGATGGCAACAGATAAATATGGCTGCTTGGCTCAGCCCAAATAAGACAAGCTTCAGAAACCTTCTACTTCCTAGCCTACAGCAAAAAGATTGGAAAAGAAAACAGACAGCAGCTGTGAAATGGAGGGTGCCCCTGCCTTCTTCTAAAAAGCACAACAACGCAGGGGTGGGACAGTGAGAAAATGTGCAACACTGGCATAAACAAGGCCAAAATACAAATTGATTAACCCTCTGAGCCCTACCAAGGTTCATGCTTGACATGCTAACAGCTGCGTGAAGCTAATGACAAATGCATACACTAAGCATCCTGCCACGACTCAGGCTCTGGGGGAAGATCAGTGCTTTCAAGGGCTTTTTTCTGAACTTTCTTTCTTGAGATCCAATCGTTGCCTCTGAAACATAACTCAACTATATCATCTTTCAGTTTCGGTCCCTTTCTCCTTATGAGCCAGGCTTCCAAAGCCTCCACGGACATACATTTGGTGTTAAAAATGCCATGTGTTCCAAGAGATTGGGCTGAATTCATGGGGTCTTTTCTTTCCCTAACCCTCAGGATAGGAGAGGACTAATACTTGGGTGAATGCTAAATAATCCGAGTGACAGCTCAAGTGTCCTCCAAACAGAGCTCACAAAGAACTAAATCTGATGGCCTACAAGTCTTGGAAATAAAAACCAGATTATTATTTATTTACAGGCATTTTTGTGGTCCTCTTGCTTATATGCAACCATCAAAAGATGACATCTACTCTGCCGGATCTCACTCCCCCCAGTGGTGCCTCTTTCCAAGGAAGCATCAGAACCTTTCTACAGGTTACTGTTCCAAAATCTGTTTCTTACTCCTTGTCTGCTTAGTGTACACAAAGGGTGATCTTCTTGTTCTACACTCATGAACTTCAGTATCAGTGAAAAAGCATCTACAGTTTTAGTAGCTTAAACATGGCTTTTGATTTGAAATAACAAAGACAAAATGTCAGGAAGTCACAGTTCTTTTCTTCTCTCTCCTATATCCACCCAGCTTGCCCTACCATTAAGGCCAATGACTCCAAGTCCTTGTTGTATAGTAGCTCTTGCCAGTGTGACACTCAAAGGGTTAATAAACCATGGCTTCTTGGACAGATAAGACATAAGCTCATTCACCAATAGGAACACATGAATGGTTACTTTAGTACATAGCATGTTATGGTTTCTTATAGCGGTTTCTTGGGGTTTCACCACAGCCAGTTGTGTCACAGGAGAGAACGCTGGGTCTCTTTCCCAAGCCAATACTCCCTAAAAGGTCAGGCAGCTCATGAGTAATGGCCCTTTCAATCTTCTCCAGGTAACACCCTCCCATATAGGAGCACTGCTGAGCTAGTAGCTTGAAGCTGCTGATGGGATTGATGCCAAAGAAGTCTTTGTAAGCTTCGCGGTTGGGGAGATCAAATTTGCTGACATTAGTCTTTGCCAGGATGGTCTTAAAAATGTAGAACTTGTCAGGATCTTCCACAATGTCCTTGAATACCAGCTCACCATCACTGAAGAAGGTCATTTTGTCCTTGTAGGTTTGCAGATAGCGGTCAACTAGGAGGGCATGAATGCGGACCCGGATGGCATGTTGGCGGATGAAGGCAATCTTATTCTCCAGCCTGTTTTCAATCACCTGGTTAAGGTCTTCCAGGAGTGATATCTCTTCTTTAAGGAACAGATCCTTGTGGGTTTCAGGGTGATATTCCAAAGGCCAGAAGGAACTGACATAGACCCTGGGAGGTTCAGTGACGTTGATCAGGGGAGCCAAGCTCCAGAACAAGGCACCATAGACTCTCATAAGCTCCTGGGTGGCGAGACTGTCTGCTTTGTTCAAGATTATTCTTATCTGAGATTCACGGCCCTTCAGCTGACGAAACAGCATCTCCAGCTCCAGACCGACATCCAGTTTTGTTGGGTCAAAGACAACGAAGATAAGGTCAGCTCTGTCGATGAACCACTGGCACACATCATTGAATGGATAACCTTAGGGAGATGAGAGAGGAAAATCAAACAGTAACATCCAGATGTCAGCATCAAACACAGGACTGATCCATTCAGTTAACATCATGGATATAACACAAGCCTACTGTGTCTTAGACCCCTTCAGACCTAGGCTTAACACAGTGGGACGTCTCTTGTTCCTCATATACTAAAACCGTCTCAGAACATCTTGGCTCAAATACTCACAATTAGTCTATTCTTAGTTGGCACTGGTGCCTTAGCTGGATTCTCAGAAAAAATCCTGGCCCTCAAAAAGTCAATAGGTTTTTCATTAGGCCAAAAATTCACCTTTGGATTTAAGGTGGACAGTGTGAGAGTGGAGCTGGGGCTTCCTCCATTTAATTGGTTTAATTAATTAATGCTGGTAAATGTCAGACATCAATAAACAATTCAAATATTTTATTAATATGGTGATGTTGTCTTCCACCTCTGGGCCCACTTGGATGTACACGCTGCTGTCTCCTATCGGTTTGGGGTTGTGTTTTACTTCTGGAATTAAATTTTTTCCAAGGCACTCCCAAACTTTCCTTTTTTCTATAGTCTGTTGTTGACTGTGTGTGCTCTGATTGTTTTCTAAGGTCACGCTTTGGCCACCCCACTGATGTCTAATGTGTCTAGTCTCTGGGCAACAAACCCAGCACTGCTACTGCCCCAGGTGTCAGCTACATTTCCCTGGAAGTGATGATGTTCCAGTGTTCGATTATGTCCTGCTTTAGGACAAGGTTTTGGCAGGGTCCAATGTTGGGTGAAGTGCAGTTCATAGACTAAATACAGCCCAAAGACCACAGACAGCCTCATTTTGCATAAGCCTCTGAACATGGCACTTCCATGTTAGAAAGGAAGGCTATTGTATCTGTTTCATTTTATGAATAGTGGGTGTATCCTAAAACCCTGGGTGTGTTCACACAGCAGTCTTATTTCGAAACAACAGAGGTTGTTTCGAAATAAGAAAGGCCATGTTCACACGACGCACCGTTGTTTCAAAACAACGGGTTCCGTTGTTTCGAAACAACTTAAACCCCATGTGGGGACGAAACAGCGTTGTTTCAAAACGATTGTTTCGAAACAATGCCATCTGAATATGTTGTTTCGAAACAACAAGTGACTCGTTTCGAAATAACTGTTGTCTGAACTTGCTATTTCGCTTTGAGCTTTTCTCCTTAATTCGAATTAACAAACTGTTAATTCAAATTAACTTATTTCGAAATAAGATGTTATTTCGATACAACTTGTATCGAAACAACTTGTATCGAAATAACCCCCTGTGTGTGAACATAGCCCCTGCTAAACTGAGATTCTAAATCCAGGTAGGCACAATTTTTATGCCTCTGCAATATAAATAAATATTGTGCTGTTTCCTATGACTCCTTCTCACTGGACCTTCCCTGTGTGCAGCTTAATGGATACAGCATTTAGCTGGGCCTCAGGAGTCTCGTATTCTGTTCCTGGACCAGTCCCTGGGCTGCTGAACACTAACTTTTTTTGTGCCTCCTTTTCCCTATCCGTTAAACAGGGATAATGGTACACCCTCTTTTGCAAAGTGTTTGGTTAGATCTACTGATGAAAAGTGCTGGAGAAGAGCAAGGGGTTGTTATCATCTCATATTTACATTGCTCCTTCTTTTCAGGGCACTCTTCAAATGAACAAAGGAGATGACACTACCTCTTTCCTGCTGCTTGCGGTTTTCAATGATGCCTGGTGTGTCTACAAAGGTGACCCGTTCTAAAAGCTTATGGGGCACCTCTATCCCGATCAGCTTTTCCAGGAAGTTCTGCCCAAACTTTTCAAGGGGCGAAAAGGAACGTGCACTGTCAGCAGCCATCACAATGCCCTCAATGGTCTTCAGCTTCGGGCCATGCATGATGACCGTGAACTCCGAGGTGGTGGGTTCAGCCCCTGTCCAGTAACAAAAGAAGCAGAGCAGGTGACATGTAAAGTCAAACTGTCCTGCTGGAAATGCATCAGATCCTGTGTTTCAGCCCTGGTCTTCACTAACAGTGAAGCTCAACACAATACTGCTTACCTTGACTTTCTGCAGGCTGTTTCTCCACTGTTAGAGCAGTAAATTCGAAAAAAATGGAGATGTAATTTGACCTGCTAACACCACCCCTGCAAGTGGCTTAACACTGAGGTCGAAATCTACAATTCGAATTTAGGTCCATGTAGCCAAAGAGTAGCTCTAATCATGCTTTTTCAGCTTCTTCAGTCTCCTCCCCTTCCTGCAGCCCTGGGAAGTCTTCAATTAGTTCCTCTTTGCATGTAGCACTGTGCCTCTCTGTTGTGTCTCTGGCAGAGGAACAGCAAGGAAAGCTTTTTCTGCCTTTTTTCTTTAGAGAAGAGAGGAGGGGGAGTGAGTGGAGGATGACTGCCTCTTCACAAGCCCCCACACCTACTACCCACAGTGCAATGCATTTCAGAAAGTAATGTCAGCAGTGGGGAAACGAGACCTCCTGTGATCAGACGCCTTTGCCTTCTGTAATTTGACAGCCTAAAATCAAATTAAAATCCCGTCCCACTTGTAGACATGCCCTCAGACTATCTGAAGAGGATAGGTCTTTCTCTGAATACAAAGAGGGTGATCCAAATGTGGTATTGGCAGGCGAGGTCAGAGAACATCTTGCCCTGTTATGAACCTCGTTCCTTGTACAGTTTCTTGAGAAAATGTATGAGAAGTCTACATTACAAAAATAAATCAACCTAAGTTTCATTGACAGAAAGCCACCACCATCTTTAAATCACTTTGCATGCCATACTATGTTCCTTGTCTCAGCAGGATATGTGTTTACCAGGAGCATTTGCACTGATGGAACTGTCAGTGTAGGGCTTGGCTATGGGATGGCTTCTGAAAGGCAGCAACAGTTGAGGTAAGTAACATAGTATCTACACTGACACTATGTCAATCTAACGACATTTACCTAAGCGTTATGCCTAGCATGGAGGTGGAGTTACTAAGGCAGTGCAGTAGGCGAATTGCATCGGTGGGAACTACATGAGTGTAGATGCTTTCAGAGATAGGTTGACGTGAGCTGCTGTTTGTGAATTAACTCTGCAGTGTAGACCGGGCTGTAGCTATTCCATGGAGGCATCAGTGCAGCAGTTATTTCCAGAAGTGGTTAATCTACACTGAGATACCATGAGCATGAAAAGCACTGAAGGACCAACTCCTGCTCTGCTTCCTAACGGCTTGATTATCCCCATACCCAGAGCTCAGGAGTGTGGTTAATTCAGTAGAGCTACGCTCAGCTGTCTTTGGGATCAAAGAGAGTGGGAGCTGAGAAGAGGAGATGGAAAATGTCACTCCTGTTGCTAAAGTAAATTAATTGGCTCCATATATGAAGGAACAGATAGAAGAAAAGGGCAAATTCCCCTTGTTAGCAAATTATTATTTAGCCGGCCTGGAAGGTGACCTGCAGTGCAGTGCCCTATCGGATCTAAGTCCTGAGCCTCTGGGTAGCAGGAAACAGGAATGTTTCAGAGGCAGGTGCACGGCTTGCTCCTTGGTAGAGTGGGGGAAGGAGAAATCTCATCTCTCTCTCCCTGCAGCAGGCAATCTGCCTCTTATAGGAGCAGGGCTGTGTGACACTGTAAAGGACAATAGAAGCCTTCCTTGACCAGAGCGGTGGCTGTCACCTAACAGCCTGTGGAGCTGTAATGAGTACAAGAAGTGGCCTCCAAGTGTGGCTCAGAGAGCAGCTGGGGACAGTGTTTACCAGCAAGCTCCAGCTGTAATTGAATGTACAAGTAGTAGGGCCTGCCTGTACCCTTTGCATGGCACATTAAACAGAAACAATGGAAGATGCTACCTGTGTAGAGCTGATAGGGTGTGTCGTCCAGCCCTAGGAGGTAGTTTATCATGGTGGATTTGCCAACACTCCACGGTCCCAAGAACAGCACCATTGGCTTCGATGTAATCTCCCCATCTGCCAAAAGGGGAAATAACAAAAGGAAGTGAACAAACGATAGCCTCTGAGCTCTCTGCTATAAAGAATGGCCCAGCTGAAGATAGAACAAGAGCTGCCCCATCACAAATACGTAAATGAAACACTATGAGCTCGGGGCAATGTTCCAAAGCTCCATCAGCCATACGCAAGGGCAGGGCATAGCTACTGCATCACGCTGTGCCGGGGTCAAAGAGATGCATGAGCTCACATGCTACTGATGCCTCTAAGGCTGTGCTTAGTCTTCTGAACCTTTGATACTGGGGCAGAATAGCTGAAACAGTCTGGTCTGTGACTAATCCAGATGCCAAAAATTAGCAAAGTGTGTGCTGTGTGCAGTGCCAGGGAGGGACAAAATCAAGTTCAAATCATTTTGTCCATATCATAGATGAACAATCAGACTGATTTCTCCCCTCCCTGGTGCTGCATTCAGTGGGGGCAACAATAGCACTAAATGTGCATTGATTGAAACAGAAAATAGGGTTAAAGCCTTGATACAACTTCCACTGAAGTCGAAAGAAAGAGTCCCATTAACTACAGTAGTAGACCTCTGTCAAGGCTTTTTCCCCACTCTGGCACTCTGAGTGCAGAAGGTGGGGGCCCGCAACAGGCCAGAAAAGCCACTGGCCTTAAAGTCTGCTCTTAAAAGTCTCCAAGGCCTCCAATTCCTGGCCTTGGAGTGGTATCGCTGCCACCACCCAAATGCAAAAAACCTCTTGAGACCCAGGAAGGCGCACTTGGGAATTCCTCCCTGTAAGGTACATGCAATCCTCTTTATTCCTCTCTCAGGAAAGAGACTGAACTCCAGCTGCAATATGAGCTGGAACTGGAACAGGGTCCCCTCTAGTAGCTGCCTGTGCAGTCTAAGGCACAGGCACACAAACCTCTTGCCTCTCAGGACACAGAACCAGAACTTACTTAAAAGGTAACTCTTTAATCAAAAAGAACAGATGATAAGCACAGAGAGTTGCTTCTCTGGGAACTAACTTAGGTAGTTACAGGGTAGTGGGGTGGGGGTTTGGGTTACATGTGCTTAGCACAGAGAAATCCAAAAAACAAGCCAAAAACAAAGAAAATACCCTGACCGCGTCTAAGTAAACATTCCCTGTTCTACCCACGCCTGGTCAGTAACAAATTTAACTTATCTCTGGTAAGGATGTTGCTGGATTCTTCCTCAGGCCCCTCTGGCCTCCTCCTGATCCTTCCAGGAGCTCTGCTGCATCCAAACAGGCCCAGGCCAGGCTGCTGTTACCATTCAAAAAGCTGTGCTTCGTTCCTATTGGCTGTCCTGGGACTCACTGACCAGAGTGTTAACTCCTTCCTCCCCAAGGGTTATTACAACCTCACTTCTGTAGAAGCTTCCTATTGAGTGGAACTGGACAAATCAGGGCTTTTTCCAAGATCTCCTAGTTCCACATATTCAAAGCATCACCCAACTGTAAGTCATTTAACTGATTCTACCCCTGCTGGCTATCTTGGATTACTGCATAAAAGTCCGCTTCAGATGACCTTTCCCAAATCACACAAAGGCATGGCATGTTTTCCTACTCAGTTTTGAAGAGTATTTACTTAGTGAATTTTGAGTTAGTTTCTACAGACTTCTTTTTACAGGCAGCAACATGTCTAAAAACATGCACAGCCCTACAAAACAGGCCCTCATGCATGCCAAGTAGGCTGTTATGCCTGCAATGGTTTGTTTTGCACAAGCAAAAAAGCAATTTGCGTGGACAAGCGCACATTTTTGCAGGTGCTCCCTTTTACAAATTCTGTTAGAACAAAAGTCAAGTTAAGATTTTTGCAGAGGTACCCACATCTCCATCAGGTGCATGATGCCAGACTCTACCAGCTAGTCTAATTGGTGGAGCTTTAAGTCATTTTGTTGTAAGAGTGAGTTGCTGGGCACTGCACTCTGACGATGTCTTCTTGATAAACCAGGTCAGCGTCTTTAACGCCTACATTTTCTTGTCCTGGCATGGGGATGAGCGATGGCTCTGCCACCGTGTCTCTGTTCAAGATCTCACATAATATTCCCCCACCACCACCCTTTTGAGGCCTAGGTCGCAGCTACCATCCGTCCTGCCAAGCATGGATATAGCATCCATGATACCTTTACACTCACAGGCAAGCTGAGAGGTGCAAAGCAAAGCTCAGGAGGTGGGCAGTCTGAAACAATGCCACTGGCAGCTGGAGAGCATTACCACCCCTGGTTGTGGGGCCAGTGGGAAACTGAAGGGCCTGATCTTGCGGCATAACCATCAGTGGGAGCTTTGCTGTGGAGAACAGGGTCAAGGGAAATGGCCTTATCCTGCAGACCCTTACACAAGTGATGAGTACTTCAAGTGAGGTTACATCTGGAATTAGCCCTACTGAAGTCAATGGCAAGGATTGCAGAGGTAAGCCTAGTTCTGCAGGGTGAGATCTGAAGCACCGGCTAGGAGGCATGGAGAGCTAATGTCACCCAAGGGGGCAAAAGGCATTGCTGTGTTTGCATGTCCAGGATTCAGGCCTACCCCACCTGGCACTTAGGCAGAAAGAGTCAAGCAGCCTTCCCAGCTGCTGGGGATGCTATGCAAGGAGCCCATGAAGAAAGCCATGGACAATCTGGACATCAGGACAGCCAGTGAGGGAAGGAGTTGTGCGGGAGACACAACTTGGCACTGAAGCTCAGGCACTTGGCCAACATAACTCACTCTGTTCCCACCCACCCCAGTGGTGGCTGGTCTACACCCTGGTCAAGCGCTGCTGCATCTTGACTGCCTAAAGCAGGAACTGGGTGACAGAAGTTGGATCACATGATAATTACCCTGTTCTACTCATTCCCTCTGAAGCACCTGGCACTGGCCACTGTACAAATATGGTAGATTGGTCTAGATGGACCATTGGCTTGACCCTCTATGGATGTTCTTATGTTCTTACATCTTTTAGCACAAGCAATAGAGGGTCATGTTTTGAGAACATGTCCCAGGTGCAGTACTGTGACAGAACATTTAAAGAATTGTTTCCCCATATTCTAAAACTGAAACCATTGCAGAGACTGGGAAATAGCAGGCATATGCTGAAATTAAAACATTAATTAATTTCATTAATTTACTCTATATAATAATTTATTTTGCATATCACTTTACACTGAGTAAATTAAATTCTGTATCATCCACTGTATGATAAAAGTTGTTATAGAACCAAGGTAAAGTACATAATTGATACAAATACATAATAAGGGAATATGTTCATATGGATAAAATATATCGATTGTATCTATGAATAATATAATCCATATATATTATGTATATAATAATATATCCATATACAAAGCAAAACATATTGCTAGCAATATGAGCTGTAGTATACTTTTGCACTCGGGTATCAAAAATGCTTTACAAATAAGAATGAATCCATCCCTATAATCTGTCTAACTCCAGTTTAGAACAGAATTGACACAGGTGCTTAAAATCAGTGGGCCTTAGCGCTGGCCGGGAAGAGACTTTCCCAGTCCAGTTTTTTAAAAATTCAAAAAAAAAAAAAAGGTTTGGATCAATTGAAACATTTTGCTTCCATTTCAATTGTTCTTTATTTTTAAAAGTCAGGGGTGTTCTTTACTGAGCTCAACTTTTGAATAACGATTTTCCAGTTTGAAAAAATGATTTGTTTCAGACTGGCAAACCATAACATTTTACTTCAAAAATGTCAAAGCGGGACACTTTGACAGTTTTAGAACTGGTTTTTCAACATTTCTTTGGGGCCAGAAATTTGGTTGAACCAATCCAGTCCTGTGAACAATTCTGCTTTTGATTAATCAACATTTTCAGCAGGAAAACAGTTTGCCAAAAAATTCCTGACCAGCTCCAGAGGGACTTAAGCAGATGCTTCAGTACTTTCCTGGGTAGGACCCTTGGGTGCATCTACACTGGCAAATTAGTTTAAATTAAGGAGTCTTAATTCAAACTAATTTAGTTCCCATCCACCATAGACTTTCACTAGTTCGAATTAAGGAATTCCTTAATTCGAACTAATGAAAGCTTAGTTTGAATTAGTAATACCTGCATTTAGTTTAAACTAAGCGCTTAGTTCCATTCTTAGTTTGAATTAAGGGCAGTATAGACCAGGATTAAGCCTTAATTCGAACTAAATAAATTTGAATTAAGCCAGTTAGTTTGAATTAACAGGTGCACTAATTTGGTTTACTGTTTAAGTTGAATTAGTGTACTCTGTTAATTCGACGTACTAAGATCGGGTTTAGTTTGAATTAAGGTCGAACTTATTAGTTTGACTTTGTTAATTTGAACTAACTTTTGTAGTGTAGACATAGCCCTTGTGAGGTAGGGAAGTATTATTTTTCTAAAGTTATAGATGGGGAAACTGAGGCACGGGGAGGCAAGAGAATGGCACAAGGTTACCCAGAGACCCTGCAGCAGATTCAGGAAGGCAGTCCAGATCAACCTGCTCCCAACCTTTGGCATTACCACCACAATGAGCTGAGAAATCCTGTGGCTCCAATCTGAGCAAGACAAGCTGAATATTATAAAAACTGGTGCCCATTTTGCTAATAGTTCAAACGTATTTCGCATGAGGAAATGGTGTTCATCTGACAGCAGCTGGGAAGCCAGCTGGAAGGGAATCTGTTGGGTGAAATGAGGAGCAAATTTTTCCCTTTCCAGCCTTGATACTGAGCTCTCTGTCTGTAGTAGGAGTCCGTGACAGTGTGTGGCCAATGACATGGGACAAAAAGGAACCGTTCAAACAGAAAATCTGCAGTTCTGTCACCAAAGAAGAAATCTTGACCTTGTCACTGGCTTTCTGGGGATCAAAATTCCTCATTACACAGTGCTGAGCCAGGACTCACAGCGGAGTGCTCAGCGCACCACTCCTAGCCTGGTACCATTCACCTGCGTTTTGCACAACAGGTATAGCCTGGCATCCCCTGGCACCATGGGATTGTAGGTGGAAGGACATTTTGGGCTTGGTTTTCAGAAGAACTGAACACCCAAAGCAACTGCTGAAGGCACCACAGAACATCTGGCAGCAGAGGCATCGCTACCGTGGGGCTCTGAGGGCCTCAGTCCCCCTGAAACTCAGGGCCAGCCCCTGCACAGTGCACTTCTAAAGTGCGCGGGGGCGCAGCCCCACACAGGGAACGCTGGCAGCTGTGCACAGCTGGCAGCTGCAGCCTCCAGCCAGCCAGAAGCTGGGTCTTCTGGCTGGTGAGGAACTGTTCCAAGCTGGGCCTGGGAGTTTTTAAAACTCCCGCCCTGGCCTGACCCATGGCTGTGATTACCTCTGTCTGCTAGGTAAGCAGGCAGGGTGGTGGCAGGGGCAGGCACGCCAGTCCAGCAGAAAACAGATGTGGGGGAGGGGGTCAGCCTGGGGCAGTGGGGGCCAGCAGTGGGACGAGGGGGTTAGAGAAGGGCTTGGGGGACCATGGGGGGGTGGGGTAGGGAACTGCTCAGGGAACCAGCGGGGGGGGTAGGGAATGGATCGGGGCCCTTGCCCCAGTTAATCTTTAGGTGTAGCAGCACCCCTGTCTGGCAACAAAACTATTTGGCTTCCCAAGCTTACCTTTCTTCACCCCCATCTCTGTCTGCCAGCTCAGCACCTTTTTCCTCTCTCTCTCACTGATCCCGCTTTCCCTTTCCGCTTCACTGCACCTTTCTAAGGGCACTTCTGCACTGCTGCAAAGGGTGCAATTTGCTTCCTGCCCTCTGGCTAGCCCACTACTGATAGCCATGAAGAGGCTGCAGCTCTAGTATTAGCAACACAATTGAGACTGGATGAGGATAGTCAGGTGGGCTCGTGCAACTGTTGCTGACATCTACACTGCTGCCTTGTCACTTTTAGCAAGCCAGCTAGAGTCCAGCGAGCTTACCTGAGCTGCCATTCACACCCTGCCTGCCAGGGAGACATGAGGAAGTTAAAGAACCATCCAGTATCACTGAGTGGCTGTGAATTTCTTGAAGCTACGCACAGACATTTTTGTTCTTTACTGAACACAGCAAGTTCTCAACTGATTGCCATGCAGAGTTCAGGGCAACTCATGTGGGGTCTGGACCTTTCAATCTCTACTGCCATCTTTGCACTGTGGCCATACCAAAGCTAGAGGCTTTCACAAGCCAAACAGGGCACCAGAGCATTGCTGTTTTCTCTATCCTTGTCAAGATTTAACATCACTAAACCTAAAGAATACAACAGGGATTCCGAGGCTCTCTGGTTGCAGATCTGACATCAACAAGCAAAAGAAATGAGCCCTATCCAACCAGAAGCAGGAACAGCTGGGGAGCAAACAGATCACCATAAAACAAAGTATCCTCTTCTCCCCCAGCAAAGCATTGACACTTTTCAACTGAACAGAAGCCCTTAGCAAAAGAGTAGGATCACCAATCAGGAGTCCTTGGTCTCTATGTTGGCTTGTGTCAGAGGAACTTCAGCTCAACAGACACTGGAGGATGTGGTCATGGTTCCAGCAGATTACAGCTCAGGTGAAGGGGCAGTAAGATGGCTGGCCACAGATAACCTATTTTCACAGTATGCATGTGTGAAAGGGAGATCTTTTAGCCACAAGCAACTTTAATTGTTGGACACTGAACACTGACTGCAGAGCTCTGCCAGCAAGAGGGACATTGCATCCTATGAGTAGAGCCTTTCAGATCCACGGGTATCCACTTCAGATCCACACATATCCACAGACCAGTTGCTGTGGCTTGGAGTGTGGATGCAGCTTCCATTTTTATCAGCCCAGGATGTGACTGATTGCTGCATCTGCTGCTATGATCCAGGTCAGCAGCACACAGGGGAACGAAGGAAGTGCTCCAGCCAAACCCAGCTCAGCTGTGGTTACGGTCTGTTAGTCAATCAGAGTCTCCCAAAATGCCTGATAGTCAGTCAGTATGCTGGCTTTTGATTAGCTCTTTCCCCACATTGGCCCTACCCACTTTTTCCTTTTTTTGTTTGCAGTAAGTGCGTGATACTGTTAATCAGAGATTTCTTTGGCTGAGGAAATCTCTGATTGATAGCACATGAGCCCAAGCTTGGGTGCAGATGCAGATATTCTAAAACCTGGCATTCAGATCATGGAGCAGCTAGATACTGACTCTGACTGGATGTGGACGGGATCCAGATCCACATTTTTGTATCTGCACAGGGCTCTAGTTACGAGACCATTCTAGACTGAAGCAGCATTCATGAGCAAATGCACAGTGCAAGCCATGAGACTCTGTGCACTGCCCTCACACCTCAGTCAGGTGGCAGGGAGGATGGAAGCTTAAAGAAAAACATAGGTGCAGGCATGATGTTTGCTATTCTAATACCCATGGTGTCTGCACAGAGGATGGACGAAATGAGCGTTCTCATTTTTAGAACAGGAAGAGAGTGAAAAAACTGAGAATTTTGCTAGAGAAGCAGCTAGGGCGTTCCCTTGACCTCTTCCTCAGTCCTTACAGCACCTTCTCACAAGAGCTTCATATGCAAAGGGTCAGCATTTCTTACTGCCCCACAGGGCAGCCCTTAGTGCCCAGGCACAGCATTCTAGGCAATGTTCTAGAACAGTGGTTTTTAAACATTTTTCCTTGGGACCCCGTTGAAAAAAAACATTTATGCCCACAACCCAATAATTACATCTTTCAGCAATGCATTCCAGTCTTTTGGTGGCAACAGGACAGGGTGCTGCAACCCTGCCCCTGAGAGTCTGAAAACCCAGTACTGCGTCTTGGCCCCTGGTTTGAAAACCACTGTTCTAGGATATGGGAAGAACTCACACAAGTGCAGGAAAACAAGATTGTGTGAGGACAGCCAGATGTTTCCTCACAACCTCCCTAGGTTGGTGTCATTCTTTACTTAACAGATCCAAGTTAATATTCAGGGTCTCAGGCCATGTCTTGCAGGTCCATTTAAGATAGAGGTTTTTAAACAAACAGGCCAAATTCTTGGATCCCCCCACATGCTGATCTGGGGTCAGACGTTGGCCCTTGAATCAGAGTTTTGAAATGGGAATTTGAAAGAGTGGGCATATAAGAATGGTCAGATTGTAGAGCTAAAGATGAATTTATACTATTGAACTGCTTCAGATAGAAACTTCTACATAGAAAATTAATTGATAAAAATGCCATACTCATGCATTCACATGTAACTCCATATTGTAACCAAAACTCCATTTTGAATTGTTTACTTCATTTTGTATTGCTCAGCCTAAGTCTTACTGAAACTTTGTTTAGATACGTGTGTGTGTGTGTGTGTGTGTGTGTGTGTGAGAGAGAGAGTGAGAGAGATGGAATCAGTCTCCAACCACCCGCCTGTTTTGATGACAGACTGCCAACATCACCTTAATGGCTAAAGAACAATGAAGACAAACCCTGCAAAAGCAAGAAGCATCTGCCCTAGAAAGAGAGGGTCAAAAAGCCCCTTCAAGAACAAGATCAAAGTCACATCTGCCATTAACTGTCAGACAGTACCCTGAGGCAGTGTGGACACAACATGCATGGATGAAGAGCCATAAAAGGTGGGTGAGATTGCATAACTTTGGGTAGTGTTCTGCACAGCAGCCAAGAGCATCAATGGTGTGCCTGACAGAGACCTCGCTCTTCCTCATGCCTGGCTTCCCTGGCCAGGTAGCTGCCATGAGCTATGAACAGGGCCATACTTAGGGGGCTGCAGGGCCTGGGGCAACCAGCCTGTGGGTGTTCCTGTACCTCCCCTGTGCTGGGGGGGGGCGATGGTCTGGCCCAGAGGCTGGCCCCACATTTCCACCCCTTACCTGAGCCAGCCACTCTGCCGCTGGGGATGGAACAGGCCAGTCCAGGGGCTGGCCTCTGCTCTCCTGTGTTACCTCCCTGCCCCCCAGCATGGAATAGCCAGCCCAGGAGAGGGGTGGAAGAGCAAAGCCTGGCCTTTGGGCTGACCCTTCCAGCCGCCAGGCCATCTGTTTCGCCCTGGGGCTGGGACGGGCTGACCCAGAGCAGAGGCTGGTTCCATGCTCCTATCCCCCCTGCTGCCTTTGGCTCTCCACTGAAGGCAGCAAAGGCAACCGAAGGCAGTGGCAAGGGGGACTGGGACAGCACAGCCATGGGGGTCAGCGGTACAGGCCCCATGCTGCCCTGCTCACGGCAGGACAGCACAGGGCCCACGGGGCCAGGGTTGATCACTCCCCTTATCCTCCGCCCCAACCCCCCTTCAGGACGGCCCTGGCTGCAAACTCCAGCAATGAACCCAAGCAACGATCTCAAGCAGCAATCAGGACTGGTAACTATACCTGATAAATTGTAGAACTTGTTCTTGTGTGTGGGTGCATGTATGTACAGTATGTGTGTGTGTGTATGGCTACTAGATAGTTAATTAGCAATTGTGTTTTCTTATAATAAATGTGGCATGTTGCCTTGTTCCCCTGAATAAGATTATGCTAGTATTCCTTTTTCTGTATAACAGGTCCATCTAACCCAGTATCCTGTCTTCTGACAGTGGCCAGTGCCTGATGCTTCAGAAGGAATGAACAGAAAAGGGCAGTTTTGAGTGATCTATTCACTGCCATCCACTCCCATCTTCTGGCAGTCACCAGTTTAGAGAAACCCAGAGCATGGGGTTGTGCCTCTAATCATCCAGGCTTATAGCTGGTGATGGCCTGTCCTCCGTGAACTTATATGATTCCTTTTTGAGCCCAGCTATACTTCTGGCCTTCACAACACCTGGCAAGGAGCTCCACAGATTGATTGTGCATTGTATGATTCCCTCAGGAGGTCATCTAGTTCAACCCCTGCTCATAGCTGGGCCAACCCTGACTAAATCATCCCAGCCAGGATTTCATCTTTAAAAGCCTCTAAGGATGGAGATTTTATCATCGTCTTAGATAACCCATTCCTGTTTTTCACTACCCTCCCAGCAAAAAACTTTTTCCTAACATCCAACCTAGACCTCCCCAGCTGCACCATGAGACCATTGCACCTAGTTCTGCCATCTACCACCACTGAAAACCATCTAGTTCCATCCTCCCTGGAAGCCACCTTCAGGGAGCTGCTCTCAAACCCCTCCCCACTCTTTTCTTCTGCAGACTAAACAACCGTCCTTTTGTTTGCTTTAAACCTTCTGCCTATTAAGATTGTCGGGTGACTGCTAGTTCTTGGTTTGAATTAGTATTATCTCTAACTATTTAGTATTTAGTACATACAGATACTTAATAGTGGAAGCTAGAACTGACATCCTGACTCATAGATCCCACTTGC
Source organism: Podocnemis expansa (assembly GCA_007922195.1). NCBI lineage: Eukaryota > Metazoa > Chordata > Testudines > Podocnemididae > Podocnemis > Podocnemis expansa. The sequence continues at coordinate 25,276,093 of ML682016.1, forward strand.
AAAGCCGGCAACTGGAAAAAAATCTGTACACTGAGTGCTTTAGATCTGGACATTACAGAAAGACAATGAATACGGAAGGGCAGAGAATCTCTTCTCTAACTACAAAACAAGCAAGAAGTCCTGTGGCACTTAAGGACTAACAAATTTATTTAATGCATAAGCTTTAACATGGCTACCATTTTGGATCTTCTCTAACTGAGTTGTTTTCTAAGCCAGAAGATAAGGCCTGAGTTTCCTGCATTATCTTTCATTAGGCAGAAACAAGGTTGCCACCTAGCCCATATTTTCCAGGTTTGCCTCTAGCTCTGTGGATCCTTCTTGTGGCCTGCAAAACTAGTCAACAAATATCTTGAATGTAGAGGTATCATCACAACCCCCACTTGACTATGTGTTGGGGAAATAAACAAATCAGGGCCCTCAGTGAGACCCCTGACCCCCTGATGATGAAGGCCTGTTCCCAGCTGAGACTGCAATACGCAGAGAACGAGGTGTGGTTCAGGTTTCTTTATTGGTCAGCTGAGCAACAAAGAGCACTGCATCAGAGGGTAACCCAAAGAGGTTAGCCCATCGAGCAGCAGGCCCTCTCACCCCAAAAGAAGGGAGGGTGAGAGCGAGCCCCGATCAGCAGCATCACCACATTTTTATCCTTTACAGCATGATAATGTTATGTTAATGCTTACATGATTGACAGCGTTTACAGACCCTTATATGGTTATATTAACATTATTAAATGCATATTAATGATTATAGGATGCATACAATTATCCCCGCCTCTATTTACTGTTGTCATCATTTGCATGAACCTGGGCAGCCGCAGTACCTGCAAACTCATTAACTTCAGCCTAAAGACGCTGATCTTACAATTTAGAGAGGCCTTGAAGCCAGGGATAATGAGCAAAAGATAGAAGGTGGTACTCCCTTCTTATTCTCAGCATAGATGAGACCTTGTAGCCCACATTCCCTGCTCGGATGGCTGAGCACAAAGCGTGAGAGAGGGGAGATAACAAATTTTTATGAGGCAACCTAGGCAGCTTGTTTAAAGTAATTGGATATATAGCCTTGCCCGAGAAACAACCCCATGACCATGGCTCACTACAGCCCCTATTAGGCCTATGCTATAGCATCTTATTCTATTGTATTAACACAGAATTGGATCCCCAATATCAAACGGACCCCTAATATCAAATATCCCCTAACAACTTCCCCCCTTTTGACCAAGAGCGAATGCTCGCTGGTTGACTTAGGGCCTACTGACTACATTGAGGTGAACCTAATTTTGGGCTCCCAGTTGCACCTTGCAAACAGGGCATATAGGAACTTGGAACCTACACACACAATAATAAGGAACAGAATTAAAGATATGAATTCAGACAGCAGCCGCTTTCCCAAAGCACCTAGATCAGGGATCCAGGACCACAACCAAAACAGGAGGCCACTGTCTTTATGCTAGCTTATCCGACACCAAGTTGCTGTATTATGAAAATTGATTATCTTTTGTCCAGTATGAACCTTTCCCAAAGGTTGCAGCTCTAGCTGAAATAACAACACTCAAGTCATCAGAGTAATTTCATTCTTCCTACATAAATTACTCCTGTGGTTTCAGAAGGACGTAATTTATTTCTTCGCTTCCTGTCCTAAACCACTGAGTAGCAGTACTGTGCATTAATACACTACCATGTTGCACTCCAGAAGTGACTGAATATGCCCTGAGGAAAGGGGTAGCCGCACCCCTTAGGCCCTGCTGGGCATGCTCGAACAGCTGCCCAGGCATAAAAGGCTGCAGTTCCCCTCAGTCAGGGGCAGACCAGCAGACGGAGCAGATGTGTGGTGGAGGCTCCTACCCAGGGACCAGTTTGATAGGCCGAGGACGCTGGCTACCGGACACACTGCTGAGCGAGGTGTACTCTGCCGTGAGGATCCTGGGGCCCAGGCCAAAGACTTGGCAACACCGGATGGATCCAGGGAATCGAAAGGGGGAACGCTGTCAAAGACCCAGGTAGGAAGCAGCCCAGGGCAGTGCCCAGAGGGGTGAGCCGTGGTATTGCCATGGTCTCAGTCAGCATGTTGTGGCACGGATCCCTGCTGACTGGACCAAGCCCTATGGTAATCCCAGGGCCCTGGGCTGGGGTTCAGTGGAGCAGGTGGGCCTGAAGCCCCCTACCTGGGCACGCTTCCCCTGTGCCAACAGGCCTTTGAACATTGACTCTGGCCAGTGGGCCGCATTGCCCTGAACCGAAGGGCCTTTGAACATTGACTCTGGCCAGTGGGCCGCATCGCCCTGAACTGAAGGGCCTTTGAACATTAACTCTGGCCATTGGGCCGCCTTGCCGTGAATCAAGGGGCCGTGTTTGGGGCTCAAACCAGGTTCCTCCCCGCGTTTGAGTGAGCGGGGGCAGCGTACCCTGTGACAGTAGGAAACAAATTGATCTCTGTAGCTTTAGAATTCATAAAGCACTTTAGGATTTTGTCAAAATGAAAAGGGCCATATTTACCTCTTGTTCTAAGCTTCTGGGTCCCTACAGGCACAGTCACCACTCCTGGGTCTCAAAGGGAGCCCTGCTCTTTGGGACCCACAGTGTGTCCAGCTATACCAGTCTCTCTGATGTCTAGTTCTTCCCTTGTTCTGGAGAACAACATGGATGAGACTATGACATCAGGGCACCAAGATCCTCCTGTTCTTTACAGAGGCTATTTTGCCAACCACATGCCCTGGCAATATTTGGTGATACCATTGACTTCCTGAGAAAAGTACAGTCCATCAATGTCTCCCAGAAAACACAATCCTAGCCACTATGGATGTAGAAGCTCTCTACACCAGCATTCCACACAAAGATGGACAACAAGTCATCAGGAACAGTTTCTCTGATGATGACAGAGCACACCTGGTAGGTAGCTGAACTTTGTTAGTTTGTCCTGACCCACAACTATGTCAGATTTGGAGACAATCTATACTTGCAAGTCAGTGGCAAAGCTATGAGTACCCGCATAGTCCCACAATATGCCAACATTTTTATGGCTGACCTGGAACTTCATTTCCTCAAATCCCATCCCTGAGTACCTCTCCCCTACCTGTGCAACATGGATGACATTTTCATCATCTGGACCCATGGGAAAGAGTCCCTTGAAGTACTCCAAGAGGATTTCAACAGTTTCCATCTCACTGTTAACCTTATCCTGGAGCAGCCTACACAAGAAATCCAGTTCCTGGACACTACAATATAAATAGGGGATGGTCACATTAACATCACTTTATATCATGTGTGGCCAAACTGTGAGTTAGAAGCTGCATGTGGCTCTTGAATGAAAAAGTGCAGCTCATGGAAAAAAGCCAGAGGAAAGTAGCCCCAGCCTAGGAGTTTTAAATCTCTCACCCTGAGCATGCTCAGGGGGGAGTCCCAGTTTGTGCCTAGTCACTGGAGTGGCCAGGTAAAGCAGCCCTGGGGGGATGGGGTTGGCCCAGGGGAGCCAGCGTCAGGGCCTGGGGGTTAGGGAGGGAGTTGGGACAGCTGGGAGAAGCAGTGGCATGGTTGGAGAGGGCGGGAAGAAACAGTGGCATGGTCAGAGAGGGCAGGAAGAAGCTAAGTTTTTACTATATAGGTAGGCCTAGTTTTCATGGTAGTCTTAAGTAATTATTAGAATCTGACATCACTAGGATCAATATTTGCCCTTTTTACAATAAAATTAAAGTGTGCAATGAATTTTAAACTTGGTCATTTTAGTGTAGGTAAAATATGGCTATATGCCTCAGCACGTTTCTTGAAGGTTTAATAATCAACCTGTGGGGCTCTTGAGTTCCATAAGTTTAGCCACCCCTGCTCTATATCAAAAACCAGCTGACTGCAGTACATACCTACGTGCCTCCAGCTTCCACCCTGGACACATTACATAATACATTGTCTATAGACAAGCCCTAAGATACAACCTCATTTGCTCCAATCCCTCAGACCAGGGCTGTCCCTAGGGGGGTGCAAGGTCTAGGACTAATCAGCCTGTGGGGGCCCTCACCCCCTTCACTGGGGGAGGCAGGACAGGTCAGCCCAGAGACCAAGTCCCACTCCTGCTCCTCTCCTAAGGCAGCCACCCTGTCCCCAGGGGTGGAGCAGGCCAGCCCAAGGACTAGGCTCTGCCCTCCTGCCCTCCCTCTGACCCGGTCCACCCCACCCCCAGGGCAGAACAGCCAGCCAGGGGCAGGGCAGAAGAACAGAGCCCAGCCTCTGGGCCAGCCTACCCCACCCATGGCTGGCTCTTCTGCCCATGGGGCAGGGAGGGCAGGCACAGAGCAGAGGCTGGGTTCTGTACACCTGGCCCCACCCCGCTGCCTTTGGCTTTGGAACGAAGGCAGTGGGGCATGGGTGGAGGATAGCGCAGCCATGGGGGGGGGGGGGCAGCGTGGTGGGCCTTGGGCTACCCTGCTTGCAGCAGGACAGCACAGGGCCCACAGGACCAGGGGCAACTGCCCTGCTTACTCCCCTCGCTGAAGGATGTTCCTGTCTCAGACAGAGACAAAAACCTCCAGGTTCTCTATCAAACATTCTTAAAACTACAGTTCAAACATTCTGTAATCAAACACTTTTAAAACTAATTTCCACCTGGGAAACTGAAAAAACAGATTGACAGAGCCAGATGGGTGCCCAGAAGTCACCTACTACAGGACAGACCCAACAAGGAAAACAACAGACCACTGGATATCACCTACAGCCCTCAGATAAAATTTCTCCAAAACATCATAAAGGATCTACAAAGATCTTCTGTCCTGGAAGATGATTCCTCACTCTCCCAAGCCTTGGAAGGCCAGCCAATCCTTGCATACAGACAGGCCCCCAACCTGAAGCAAATACTCACCAGCAATCCTACACCATACAACAAGAATACTAACCCAGGAACCTATCCATGGAACAAACCCTATTGCCAACTCTGCCCACACATAAACTCTAGTGACACCATCAGAGCTCCTAACCACATCATCAGGAGCTCATTCACTTGCACATCTACTAATATGATATATGCCATCATTGCCAGCAATGCCTCTTTGTCATGTATAAAGGCTAAGGTGGACTGTCCCCGCACAAAATAAATGGACACAAGTCAGACATCAAAAATGGTACCATCCATAAGCTAGTAGAACACTTCAATCTCCCTGGAAATTCAGTAGCAGACTTGAAAAATGCCATTAAAAAAAAAACTTCAAAAATAGACTTCAACAGGAAACTGCAGAGTTGGAACTCATATGCACACTTGACACAATCAGATTGGGTCTGAATAGGGATTTGGAATGGTAAGCACATTACAAAAAGTAATTGTTCCTGTTCACACATTCTCCTCTTCTAATCAATGGTTGTGAATAGGCCTCATCTACCATAATGGAATTAACTTTGTTAGCAGTTGCCCTCCCCATTGTAATGTTTCTCACCTATCCTTGCATGTGTATATATTATCTCCTAACTGTAGTTTCCACTTCATGGAGCTGATGCAGGGGTTGCAGCCCACAAAAGCTTATGTCTGAAGAAATTTGTTAGTTTTTAAGGTGCCACAGGACTCTTGTTGTTTTTGCTGAATACGGACTTAACACAGCTACCCTTTTGGAACTTGTATGTGCATACATACACAGATGTGTGTTCATATATATCTATATCATTTATAAATATGTTTATAGCTATATTTCTGTAAACATATACAGAGTGTGATTGTGTACATGTGTGGGTATAGACCAGGTGTGGCCAAACTGTGGCTTGGGAGCCACATGCGGCTCTTGAATGAAAAAGTGTGGTTCCCAGAAGAAGGTCAGCAAATCAATTCAGGAAAGCAGCCCCAGCCTAGGAGTTCAGGAGGGGATCGGCATGGTGGGAAGAAGTGGTGGCATGGTCAGGGATGGTGGGGAGAAGCATGGCACAGTCGGGATTTTAAAAAACTCGCCACGAGCCTGCAGTCTTCTACATGGAGCAGCAGCCAAGTTTTTACTGTAAGGCCTAATTTTCATGGTGACCTTAAGTAATTATTAGAATCTGACATTAGTAGGATCAATATTTGCCCTTTTCTTATGATAAAAATAAAGTGTGCAATGAATTTTAAACTTAGTAATTTTGGAGTAGGTAAAAGTATATGGCTATATGCCTCAGTATGGCTCTTGAAGGTTTAATAATCAACTTGTGTGGCTCTTGAGTTCCATAAGTTTGGCCACCCCTGGTATAGACCAATAGGTACCTATAGCTGTAGGTAACACTAACGGTGTATGCATACAGATACCTTCTATTTAACCCGCAGGAGATGTGGGAGGTAACATTCAGTGGGAAGCAGCCCCGTGGCATATGGGTGTGTTGCAAATGATAGGCTTAAAAGAATGGTGGCAATTTATTGTCCATTTGCTCTACCTGCATGGCTCAGAAGCAATGCTGAGCAGCTGGGAGAGACACAGGAACCTCCAAGCACCAGCCAGAATTTCCTGCCAACCCAACTGGGAGCAATGCTGTCTTGGATAGCCAGGCCTTTACCTTTCTCTGAAGCACCAGCCTGGAGGGGGCCTGTTTCATTTAACTCCCCTGACTCAGCTCTGGTGCTCACGGGAGTGACAACGGGACCCTGGAAACACTCTTCTAAGCAGAACACAGCAGGACTAGAGCCAGTGGTGCTCCCTGCCTGGGCCAAGGACATGCTGTGTTACTGGGAAGAAGCTGCTGGGCACTGGAGGGGCTGATACCCACCTATCCCCATCACGTGCATCAGAACTGTAGCTACTATAACCCACCCTGCTGCTTCCTCAGATTTCACCCACAGGGGAAGGATATCAGTGTTCACTATGCAGGCCTGTGCAGGGTGGGAGGATTGCAGACACCTGTGACTGACAGGGACCAGTTCTCTGGCTCTCTGTCAGGGACACGTTTACTGCAAAGGGGTAGGGTGAGCATAGTGTGGTAGGCATAGCCATGTGAGCTTTAATCTATCACGGGTAACAACAGCAGAGATGATGTGCTAGCTTGAACCTAGCATAGATAGCCTACCCATGCTGCAACCACACCTTTGCTGGCAGGGATGATGGACCCATAGACTCCACATCTATCTTAAGAAGCTGTTTAACTAAGGGAGCTCTGACTAGTGCACATGGGAAAGGAGGACACTGCATGTGTGGCTGTGGCTTTCTGTAAAGAGACAGAGTGCTGGGATTTTCAATATATTTGATCAGGGAATGGTGTGAGGCCAGCAAAGAAGTTATTGGGTTGTTAGTAGCATGCAGATGGTAGGCAGCAATACCAACCTGTGGCTGAGGAGCCCAGGGTGCGTCCATGGTAAGCTGTTAGCAGTAGAGGGCAGGGGAAGAGAGAAAAGGCAACATGAGTAGAAGATGGGAGGAAGGGAGGTGACTGGTCTGGTATGAACCACAGAGGCACAAGAGAGCTGACGAGGGGTTCAGCCATCTCATGGCCAAGGAGCAGAATAAGTGACCAATGCAGGCCCTCCAGGAAGAACGACACAACCACTGACCCACTAGACTGCAGAGTCCATGCCCTCAACTGTTACAATTACTAGGATTAGAATAAAAACTCATTCATTTGTCTTGGAGATTGTGGCTGGTGAGGTCTTGATCAGCCTTTTGGGAGTTGCCCCAGGCTAAGTTTCTCCTTCACTGATTTCCTTCTGAGATGCCCTCTGTGTCCCAGAATGCTGCACTTCGTCTCCAGCATGAGGTTTAGTGCAAGCCTATTGAGCTGTGACTACTTCACACTAAACGTCTTACAGAGTAAATGGAGGTGGCTGAATTGCCTGTTACAAACCACATCTAGAGCCTGTTAGGGAAACAGTAGGACTAGCCTCCCATACCCCTGCCAGGGGCTCTGGTCACCTGTTTCCCCTCCCACAACATCTGACTGTGGCAGACACTTTGGTTAGGAGTGAGGCAGTGCTGGGAGCAGGTGTGTTAGTCTGCATGGACACGTACATGTATTAGGGATTCCAGCATGTACCGCAATTTGGTGAGACATCTCTTCAGGCCCCTGTCGCTGGACCAGGACATTCCCTCACCAGGCAGAAGTTCTTCTGAGGGTGAAACCAGCAGAACAATCCCAACGTGCTAGAGAGAAAACTGGCGCCCCTAGCTTAGAGGGTGAGCATACAGCAGTGTGTATGCATACCATGTACGCACATGCACACACAGACAAAGTGTATGTATACCATATACACACACACAGAGCAAGTGTACAACAGCGTTTATGTATACCATGTACATGAGTGCATATGTACACAGTGAGTATATGTATCCTAGCCACACACACACACACGCATATGTGCAGAGCGCATATGTCTACTATGTACACAAATGCAGAGAAAGTGTGTACATATCCCATGTACACACAGAGTGCATACTTGTACCATGTACATACACAAATCCATTTCTTTGTGGCCTGAATGCCTTAAAAAGGGTGTATGTCTTTGTGTACACAGTGGGAGGAGGTGTCCAACCCGCACATCTCATACTGATACAGGAGCATAATTTAAATAGAGGCAGTTTTATTTGCAAATACATTCCAGGGATGTATAACACAGCCTGGATAAGGAGGCCCCACACATTTTAGAAAGATTCCAGGTCCCATTGGTTGTAAATAAAATCTGCTAAGTGGCAGGAGCTGCGGTGAACTGTAGTATGACTCAACCTCCAGAATGATATCTGGGCTCAGCTTGTGATCACCGTACATGGGTGCAAGCTGCAGCCACATAACCATGTGCAGAAATGGGCCCCAGAAACAAAAATCTCCAGTGAGCTGCTGGATAATGGAGAGGGAAAGAAGCTGGTTGGCTGCTGGAAACAGAAAGAACTTCCACTGTCGATTGGTCTAACCCTTGGAATGTCTCACCTGTGCCACGTTTTCCCTAACCTGTTCTATCCATCTTGAATCCTGTCAGACTGGGGCCCTGTTATTGAGCTATCTTTCAAGCAGGCCCACCAAGGCCAAGAGATATCTCCACATATCCTCCCCACCGCTTTCTAGAGAAGAACTGACAGCATTCAGGACACACTAAGGGTGCATTAGGAACTTCCTGCTCCAGGAAGTCACTGTCAGTCAGGTTGTTAATGTAGCCAAGGGAAATGGAAACAGACACAGCTTGCACTGGCCAGGCAGCAGCAGCTTGCCATGCAGAGACACTCTGGCAGTGAAACCAAGTGAAGTGGGAGACAGGTGTGAACACTCATTCAACACTGCAGTGTGCTCACCTGGGGCTCCTTGGCACCTCATGTCATTTCCTAACTGGGCAATAGATCCTTGCCATCACGCTAATTACCTGACAGACTGCTCTGTTTACTCTCACACTGGGCATGTCAAGGAGAAGCCTTTGCTACAGGTAGTCAAGGCCAATGCCCCATTCCACCCATCCAGAAGTGTGGAGTGTAGGGGATAAAGAATGACCCACCAGCTATATTTCCTTAAGTGCTGACATTGCTGAGGGCACAGGACAGGGAATTGGGGGCAGGTGACACTGCAGGAGCCCCCGGAATGGCTACAAAGCAGCTTTAAACCAGCTGCAGAAATGACCCTTTAAAACGTGCCCTTAAAAAGGAAATGGTGGAGACCCTGTTTTCCATACTGAACAGAGAATGGGCATTGACACTTGAGTCAGGAGATAGGGGCTCCAAATGGAAATACTCAAGATGGCTTGTCTTCAATGCCCAGTCTGCTGGAAACAGGGTCTGTGTGCACAATCCATCATGGCCTAGGCTGTCAATGGAAGAGTGCCTTCAGACATGGCACTGAGAACCAAGAGTGGGGTGGGTAAACTGTGACCTTGGTCTGCGCTGCCTGGATATCTAAACAACCAAAGTGCTGACCCAGCATTCACTAGGCTCCGCGTAAAACCTGGTGTGGTCTCTTTGGTCATCTCAACTGTTCTGTAGTCCAGGTGAGGAATTCGGGTGCTGTCCCCAGGACATTACATTACTCACAAAGACAGCCCTGAAGTGATGCCAAGCTGAGTGTTCAGGCTGCCTGCTGGGCATTCCCAGCCTCCAAGTCAGTGCCCGGATGTGCCACTGCTCCTCTGCTTTGGACTACCACATACTCTGACTAATAATCTCCCTAGAAATAAAAGAAGTAATTTCCGCAGTCACTGCTTTGGTGTTCACATGACCATGGGCAAAGGCCTATGCAGAGGCTGGTAAAAGAAGCAGGATTTTCCTTGGCAACATCAGTTCCATGGGTTCATGCACACAAGGCCTGGATGCTACCCAATGGGCTAGGCTGGAGAGCGCCCCACGTGCCTGAACATAGTAATGCCCTGGGGCTAGCCTCTCATCTACTCCAGCCAGGCCAGGCCTTGGGACAGGTTATGGTCACTATTGGCAGCCAGGTAGAGGACTGTCTAAAACTCCCCTCAGAAGAAAGAGAAGGAGCTGGGCTGGACTTCTGTGCCCCTATCTGCTGAACCCCACCCACAGGAGGTGTGAGGAGAGGGGAGAGAGGAATTAGCTGTTCGCCTGTGTGGGAGGAAGGTGTGGGGGTGGGGCAAAAATCCCTGTTCAGCAAGTCGGAGGCCTGGTCTGTGCTTAACTTTAAGGTTGATTTAGCTACATGAATGAGGTGGTGAACAATTGCCCTGTGTCACCTCACTCCTAGAGATGCATCTAGGTTGACAGAAGGTTTTTTTGGTCAACGTAACTATGACCTCTTGAGGGGGTAGAAAAGTCCCTCCTCTCCAAGTCCCAAGTGTCTAAACTACTAGTTGTGTTGACATTCCCTGAGCAAAATCCCTTTTGCGGTTCAGTAGCTTTTTTGAATGTGTATTCCATTTCTTGGCTTGGAAATGAAAGCTGAATAGCATAAGTAACTTTAAAGACTGCCTATGCATCAAACACTTTCTCCTACCTACTCGCTTGGAATTCCACTTCCTGCTCCTGCAGAGCCCAGCTCCAGGCAATTCCAACCTGAAACTATTCCCCTATCTGCACAGATCCATATCTCTGTTACAGCTATCCCACAATGCTGCATGCCTTTCTAAACATTCTGAAGGACTGGCACGCCCAAGACCACAGCACCCAGTGGGTGGGGTGTACGCAAACACACACAGGCACACACACGGAGATGAGGTGAAATAGTCAGAGAACAAAGGCTGGGACTGATTAAAGTTCAGGCACTCGTTGAGCAAACGATGCCCAAATATTAATTGGAGCTGAACACAAGCATTAGCAAAAGAGCAGCTTAGGAGAAGTCGAAAGGGTGTCACTGCATGGAGCCACCAGGCTCCAGGGGCAGGCATGGAGGAGGACTGGGCATGGATGCAGGGATCTCCTAGCAGGTGATTATGATGGGTAAGAGGGTGTGTTTCTGTGACATCCCAAGGAGTGCTGCATAGGCCCTGAAGTCTTGTGCTGTTGGCGTTTTTGCATGGGTGAACCATGATAGATCCCAAACAGGAGACCTATTCCCACTGGGACGTAGGAGTTCTGGAATGACCTGCTGGATGATGCCCTTTTTATCACGAGGGCAAATATATTATGCAGAAATAACATCGCAGACACCAGAAAGTGGCCCTTAAAGCTATAGCTTCTGAGGGCACAGGTATGTCTGACTGGGCCTCTAACAGCAGAAGAAGGCCCACACATTTAAATTTTTGGGCAACCAGAGTTCAGCTGATAACAACAATGTGGGGGATGCAGAATAATGCTGACCTAAGTGAGGGAAGGGGAGCACCCAGGGGGGACAGGCATACAGGGGAAGGGGTGGCTGATCCATGGTGAATGGAAATTTGCATCCTTTATGAGACTGTGGGTGTGGCTGAGTGGAATAGCAGGAAGCAGAGCTGGGGAAGGCAGGGAGGGCATAAGCCACTGATCAGCCCCTTGCAACAAGGATAAAGCTATACAGTAACCTATTCTCACTAGTAGCTAATTATTTTGTTCGTAGCATGAGCAAAAAAGCCCAGAGGACAGGTGTGGCAGCAGGGTGAGCAGTACCAGCCCACCCCAGCTTCACCTCTATTGAGTACATGCCTCACTCCTAATCGAATACGGCCAACGCTGCAGCAGGGGGAATAGTTCGTCTGTACAGCTCCATCCTGGCCTCAGGTCAGCAAGGTCCGCATGCCTTCTTTTAAGCACCTGAGTTTTCTCATTGAACTGGGACCTCAGAGCTTGGCAGGTCTGTTGAGGTGCCACCCACACTTTATTTTGCTGGTGGGTTTTGTGCGTTAACACTAATGCATCAGAAACTGGGCCATGAGGCTGCCAGGTCACAAGGAATGCCAAGAGCCACTTGTCATTCACAAGTTTCTTGGAGAAGGGGACTGTCTTAGCTCCTTTGGCATGGGCCAAACACCCTATTAGGGCTTAACAAGGATTAACAGACTGTGGTACAGCCAATGTGGGACTGACCTTTTCATGACTGAGCCAGGCTCAACTTGCTTTCCTAATAGCCTGGAGTCAAAAAGCTCCACAACCCCCAAGTCATCCACTTCCTGGGAAAGAGAATTTAGGCCAAAAATCTTGCACCCAGAATGTGGCTGAATTGCAGGAAACCTGGACAAGAGCAACAGGAGAAGCAGCTCTTCTGGTTGTGTCCAGTACATAACAGGATGGAGCACTGTAGAATTATTACCGCTTCGAGGGGTCGGACACCCATGAAGGAGCTCATCTGGCTTCAGTGGGTTGCTAAGCGTCTTAGGGAGCAAGTGGTCCTGGACCTTCTAGGTGGCTGGTTTTCTGGGCCTTGTGGAGTTGTTCATGTGCGTGTAAGATGGGTGGAACATTCCCATTGAGGTGAGCAGATGATTCTGTTCTGGCAGCATTTCACACACACATTGCACAGGTGCACCTGACTGTGCACGGTGCCAGCACTGGAGAACCAGGGCCCTGAGGCTGACCGAACTGGTGCACTGACATGCTCCACCAGGTTAAAGGAGGAACTTCTCTCGCTGATTGAGGTGACGTTGTCAAAGAACCTAAAAAGCCAACATGCATCCACCAAATTCACCCACACTGAAAACCACTGCCCTGGGCTGCATAGGACCCAGGTACCACCACTCTTGGATGTCTTGGTCTGCTGCAAAGGAAGATAACATCTGAGTGCTTCCATAGATCCAAGGCCTATACTCTGAATCTACATTCTGACCATGACAGATGCAGATCCTCTGTCCCCCAGCTTTACCTGTGATCTCATGCTGCCGGAGTTCATTGTATCTATAGGACTGCTCCAGGGGTTTGATGGAGGAGTGGTAGATCTTCCTCAACCGCTGCAGTGTTGCTACAGGTTCAAATGGTGAGAAAATAAGACAAGTCAAAATCAAAGCTACACCCAGATGCCTTTGGTGTCCTGACCATCTTTCTTACCTCCCTGGCTTACTGTCATAAACACACACAGAGGTAGTACAGATACACAAGCAAACAAATCTCCATCTGACTGTTGGAAAACTAGGTTTCCCGTTATGGGTAGAGATTTCTGGTCAGGATGGGCACTAAAAATGAGCATGAAATCTCAGCTGGCAGGGGAATGAGCTGATGACCAAAGAGTGCCCCGCAGTCCTATGTTCCCATCTTTAGAAAATAAGGTACCACAGAATAAGACCCTTTGAGATGCTCTGGATTAAGCTCTGTAGATAGAGAAGGAATGGTAGATCCCAGGCCTGTTCCATGAGTTGTTCTGGTGACATTAATCTCTGCTCACTTGTAGACAGCTACTGGCTGCTGTAGCTGTTGTCCAGCTTGATTTGCTTCTGTGGAACAGCCCATAAAAGATACAGGGAGCAATCCTGTTGTGTTGGCAAGAGTTCCACTCCCACCTCACAGCTCTCCTCCTCTGATGTTCTGCCAAGTCCCTCTCAACCTGTGGAACTTTCTAGAGTGTGCATTAGTGATGGGAGAATCTCAATAGGTGTCAAGGATTGGTATAAATAATTACCCAAAATCCTGTTCCCATTTAACTCTTTGGCAAAAGTTTCATTGGCATCACTATGGCCCGGATTTTAACCCTCTCTATCCGTCTCCAAACCTGCAAATTTACCAGCACACAGGGCAAGAAATCACATGATTAATTATTCTTTAATATTTGATATACAAATTCCAAAAAGGCCTTCACTGTGGTGTCTGGGTCCAGAGGAGAACAGGCTCTCATGACATGCCCAGTATATTTTCACTTTTGCAGGCCAGAAGAAAGGCAGGCAGATGTGCTCCTATCTTCTTCTCCTCCCAGCTGACACTGGGAAGAGCAGAAGCAAAGTAGAAGTTTAAAAAAATGACAGAACTTTTAAAAAAGTTGCTCAAAACTTTTTTGATCCTCAATAAATGTTCCAGTTTGGGCTGGCTTGGATGGAAGTTTACATCTGTTCTTATTTTTGTGGCTTTCCAGACTTTTATCTGAACTGCCTTCTTCAGAGCCATCCAAATCAATGTGACTACCTTTGGTCCCACATTTTGGGAGGTCTTGTGCTTCATGCTGGGAGATGGGTGGCTAAAGCCCACCTCCCAGCTGGGAGCTTAGACCAGGCAAGAGGTGGGCAGCTGCTGCCTGCTCCCCAGCTATGCATTGGGGCTGAGTGAAAGAGGGGCACCTGCCACCAGGGTCTCAGCTTCACTCCTGGCCCCTAAACCTTCTAGGGATGGCCCTGGCTGCCTTATTCACGCTAGGTGAAAGTCTTAGATTACTATCTGAAATATGTAAATTCAGAGGAAATGTAAGTATATATGAGGCAAATGAGGTCTCAAGAAACTGAAGGAGAAAATGAGCATTACCACCTATGTAATAAATAAATTTAAGAATAAAAAAAATGAATTGCCATTAGTGCAGCATTTCCCAAACAATGTGCCACGGCACACAGGTTTACCATCAAGTCTGAGCAGGTGTGCCACAAAGATTTTTTGAAAAACAACACAAAGAGCTCTGGATTGGCTCATTGGCTCATGAATATTCATAAATTCATTTGGAAACTATATGATAGTGTGCTGCAAATTAATTAAATGTAGCAAGGTATGCCACAGCAGACAAAATGTTGGGAACCACTGCACTAGTGCTTTTTGTTTAACCACCTGATTCAGAATCAAAACCAAACAAAAAAAAAGCCTGTCTTTCAAAGGCTTAGAGTACGGGCGTGGGTTATTCTCTTGTTATACACTTAAAGATCTCCCATGGCACAGGTCCAAAAGGCACAAAATTTCCCCAAATCCCAGTCCCCACATCTGCAATAGACTGGTGTCCACAGTGCGGCACTCAACCCCTACCTGCTTTCCCAGGGGGGGTTTCCTACTCAAAGTTCCTTCTCCCTCACCCCTGCTACCTCTTTTCTCACCCATTACCTGAGTAGTCATCTGCAGGTTTCTCCTCATTCAGCTTAAGTGTCTTCTCTATATGGGAACGGTCCCTCTTGGCAATCTCTTCAACATCTTCTATCTCTTCTGGAACAAAAGGAAAAGAGCATGTTAGCTGTGTTTGAAAACAAGAGTGGGAAGAGCACACAAACCATAGCATGCCACAGTTGGTGACTCTCTGTCCACAGGATTGAGAAGCATCTTTAACTCTCCTCACCAGGTAGAATCTTTAACTCATGATGTTTAAGGGGTTGGTTCACGGCGCTGTTTTTTTATTTCCCACGCACACTTATCTCCCACAAGTCTTTGCTGATGCTCCCAGCAAAGATTCCTTCTGGTGCCATTTGTGATTATGACTTTGCAATGGGAAGATTTTTCTGTTTGGAAACCAGCAGGTCAACCACTTAGTCCTATTAGCATGTTACTCATGACTTGAAAAGTCACAGATTGTGATCAGTCTATATTACACAGGTCAAAGAACTTCCCCCAAAACAACTCCTTTTGAACAATAGCAGATTTTTTTTTAAATAACCATCTAATTTTGATTTTAAAATTGCCAGAGAAGGAGAATCCACCATGAGTGACCCTGGGCACACTAGAAAACAAGAGCCAATCTTGATTTTAAAATAGCCAGTGACAGAGAATCCACCACAACCCTGGGTGAAATAGGAAAAAGAGCTCCACTGAAATCAACAGGACACAGCCTGGGTTTGCATCCTGCCCATAAACTGTGCATTGCCATAGCCAGACCCAAGGCTCCTTTTTTTTATTATCTGGCATTGATCTGAATGCCCAGTTCATCCATCTACCTTTTCCCTCCCAGCAGCCTGGGGAAACAATTCCAACAACTCTGAGGTGAGCAACAGAGAGGCCTTCTGCAACAATCATATAATCTGTGGTGAACCTGGGACTGGATTAAAGACTTAGATCTAAGACTTCCCTTGAAATTCACCTCTTTGAAATAGATTACCATTAAGCAGGACCATGACCCCTGGCAAAGACTTAGGACTCCAACCTGCTATTCCCAGGATAGCTTATTCCCTTGATTGATTTTTATAGCTTTGTGAACTGGATTGAGCTGGGAGACTTCACTCAGTCTAGATCCACTTTAAAAGTCTTAGGACATGAATTTCATGTTGGTGGTGAAAGAGCCTGTGTTACCTCCTGTACATGGAAGTCTGTTTATATCCCCACAATAGCACCTAGCCAAGCTTTGCCCAGTTCACTCCCTGCCAATGGGCCTCAATCAACTATGCCCTAAAGTGCTGAAACCGGAGTTCAGAGGTCTGGGTCAGGTGCCTCCTTGGCATCATTGCAGAGGCTCCCAACAGGAGCTAAATGGATCGAGCTGGATGTTATGGACAATGGAGCAGGAAAGTAACACTTCATTTCATGAAGGCTATGGCAGAGCTGCCAGATGATAATGGACACTGGGCACTGTTACCCTCGCACCAATTCAGCATAATGCCCAAGGGGTGAAAGCCTTCCTCTCCCATTCCTGATCCCCAGTTACCAAATGCAGCCCATTCCCACCCATGGTGCCAGTGCAACCTCTCCTAACCTTGGTAGAACAATGATTTCCAGACTAAGCAGCTGGTTAGGGTCACACACTGAAAGCATAAGCATTAAAACAAGGGCCATGCACTGAGTGCATTTTAATATCTGCAAGCTCTGCTCTGGGTTTGATGGTAGTTCACTAATCATTGCCCCCTGCTGTTAAGCTATTGCTACTGGCACACCTTGCAAGGAAAAAGGTCAGACCTATTTGTGTGGGTTCAGGTACACCAACAGCAGGAGTGTTGTTGTTGCCAAGTGGGCTGTTTGTTTCTGCCACTAACTGCTCATCCACAGAAAATGCTGGGCTGTTATTTTGAGAGTCATCTTTCTCCAGCTCTGTATCTCTGTGGGGCACTTTCTCACGGCCTGCAGAATCAGACTTGGCTTCCCCTTCACTCATCTCTTCCTCTTCGACTTGGCCATGGTCTTCCATAGCACCAGCAACCTCTTGGGCATTGGGGGCAGAGTCTACGTCAGACTCTTCTGACTTTATCAGGCCAGCTCCCTCTTCCTCTTCTGGGTTACCACCTTCTTCCTGGGATTCTGATGCATCACTGATCTCTTGCTCTGTCAGGGCATTACCTTCTTCCTTTGCTGGGTCATCACCATCCTCTTCCTTGGATTCTGCTGCATCACCACCCTCTGCTGGGTCATCACCTTCTTCCTCAGATTCTGCTGAGTCTTCATCACCTTCTTCCTCAGACTCAGCCTGGTCATCACCATCCTCTTCTTCAAGACTTTCTTCAGACTCCTCAGTTTTCAAATCAGGGTTTCTTCCCACTCCCTCAGACAAGGCAGTGTCTGGGTCCTCTAGGTTCCTTCCCACTAGTTGGCCATTGGTGGGGACCTCCTCTTTAGGGCTGTCACCAGTTACATCACTGGAGTTGGACTCCTTCTCTTCTTCATCTAGTCCTTTGCCCCCAGAAGAATCTGTTGAGACATGACTGGTCTTCTCCAAGCCAAAGACTCCTCTATCTTGCTCATTGGCACAAGACTCATCTTGCAGGTGAGATTCAGCCTCTTTATCGACATGGTGACCATGGCCCTCATCATCTTTAGAACCATTGTCTGACTGTATCCCCTCTTCGTCTAGAGCTGCTAGCTCTGGTAGAGCAGGGTCAGCACTATGGGCCCCTCCCTGAGGGGATGATTCCTCCCCAGCTCCCAAGGGGTGCATGTTCTGCTGTGGTGTCTTGCTGATTTCACTTTCTTTTCCAGAAGCCTCCTTGCCATCATCATGGCCCAAGTGGTGCTGTGCCGTGGCTCCCTGCTCACCAGCCAGATCCATTGTATCAGCCTGGGAAACCTGCCTCTCCTCTGCAGGCAGGGAGGTGTTCTTGTCAGAGCTCCCCCCTGGGTCTGGAGGAGAGTTTTGTTTGTTCTGCTGGGATGCCTCTCTCCCCACCTCTTCCCACACAGTTTCAACCCCTGCAACATGGTGCTTGCCCTCCTCATTCTCCTTTGTAGCTTCATTTCTGCTGCCTGCGTGCTGCTCTTCCGGGTCATCCCCAGGGAGACAAGTCCTCTCCACCGGTTCTGCCTCTTGCTCTGTATGTTCATCAGCATTGCTGATGGTGACAGGGGCACGTTCTGAAACTGATGAGGAAGCATTAGCAACATTCATGTCATTGTCCTCCTCTTGGCGAGCATTGTTTGAGCTATCAACCGGGCTATTTATATCAACACCTGTCTTGGAACCAGAGTCATGTGGCATTCCACTCCTTTCTTGGGCTGCTGCCTCACTGCTGGCTGCATGCTGGAGGAGAATATTCTTCTCTGGAGGTACCGAGTCTGTGCAAAGTACCCCTTCTTTCTCCTTTAGGCTCTGGTCTGCAGCTGGTAAGGGACTCTCAACAAAGCTGGCAACATCTTCAGTGCCACCCGGAGCAGAGACTTGCTGTTCTAAATGATTAGAACATGATCAGTCAGTTTTATCTGAGTCTGCTCTTCTCTTCAAAAGAGCCAACAAAATGTGTGTGTGTGTGTGTGTGTGTGTGTGTGTGCGCGCATGCATGCATGCATTGACACATGTGATGTGAAGTAAAACTCCGTTGCTTACTAAAACCATGTTGCATACGGACTCCCAGCATGTTACAAAAATCTATATTTTTGAAGCTATTATAAATGAATTTTAATTCTATCCCTGCTGAGCCATGTGGGTCACAAATCATCTTTGATTCCATCTTGCTCTTAATGCTCCTATCAATAAGCTGCTTGCAAACAGGTGTTTGTTGCAGAGACTGTCTTATGTTACATGGACAGTATGTAGCAGATTACTTATAAGGGCTCAGAGCCATGCAGCAGTAATACTTTTGGGTCATGTCTTTTGCTAGAACACTTGCTTTCCTCACCCTTCTGTCCCCTGCTCTCCACACCAACAGAAACAGTGTTAGGAACATATGGAAGCAATATAAAATTCTACAGGAACCAGTGAAGTGACCTTTTAAATATATACTCTCTGGGGAAAAAAGCTTAGCCCCCAAAAATGTATATTTTAAAGGCTACTTGTGCTTGGCAAATTATAAAGGATCATTTCCCAATTCTGTTTCATCCATCACAACTGGAGTTTAGATGGGGTGTGTTTGCTGGCTTGATAGCAGATATGATGGTGAGAGCTGAAAGAAAGAGGGGGCATGAAAGTTGATTCTGTCCCAACACTGCAGAATGTGTTGGCCACAAGAAGAGTGAAACCACAGGCAGCAGCCTGACACAGAAGCTCCTATTTTTTTGTGAGCAGCCTTTCATTAGGAAAACATTTGCCACCCTTTGAAACTGAATGGAATACAACAAATTCATTCTGCATTCCAGGAGATGTCACCTGCATTTTCCATAGTCCCTCTGTAATTTAACAGTAGTCAACAGATGCTTAAAATAAAGCATTACCAGCTATACTGTGTCTGTTACAAACAGTTGCTGCTCGGCTGAATAATCCCCCAAAAAGTCTAATGTCCACATGCCAGGGAAACATTCATAGGAGAATAATTCCTTTGTACTCCAGCTGGCAAGCAAAAGCCAACCAGAAAGTACCATCCTCACCCAAACCCAGGGGAGGAAAAGCTGGGTGGTGCTCTCAGATGGCAACATTGACATAGGCCATTCCTTTAGTCTTCTCCCATGACAGTCTGACAGTTCTCCTGTTGGCCAGGTTCCTAAATGGTGTGCTGGAGTGAGCATGGGAGGTACCCAGCTGCCCTCCCTCTCAAAAGTGTCTAGCCCCACCCACCACAGTGCTTTGCACTATTAATAACTGGACTTCGCACGATTGCACTTTGCAACAAAGGATCTCAAAGCACAGCCAGCCAGGCCATCCATAGAGCCAGTTTCAACATCACAGAGCTCATCCTACACTTAGGGAGCACAGTACCTGCTACTGAAGAACGGAGGGTGGCCAAACCTAGGAAACCACCACCAACCTGTGTGAGCATGTGAAGCCAGCACCCTCACTGAGCCGCTTGGCTTTGCCTTACTTATGCTCCAATCAGATTCGTTACCCAGGCATCCCTGATCAGGGCCCCTGGACAAGCTGGATGGTTGCTTAAGGAGCAGTTCCCTGCATGACTTCATTCCCATTTGGCCTCTTCTGTACACTTCACCCTGCTATCAGAGCAGCCAGGTGCTCATTAGGAGACCAAAGCATCTGAAAAAAATAATCCATTTTTCAAAACTTCCATGCGGCCCCTATCCTGAAAGAGCATCACTGGGGTTTATTCTGTGGTGTAAATAAAAGCAAGAAAGAGCCAGTCCTGTAACGCACCAGCACGCGGAGATAGGCGGCAGCAAGCTGGTCATGTCTCTGTGATGGAGAAGCTGCACAAGGTCTGTCTACACTGCTGCAGGGAAGTGCAATTTCTCATATAGGCAGATGTGCACACACTAGCTTTGAGTGACCTTACATGTTAAAAAGAGTAGTGTAACCATAACAGCACGGACAGCAGCTCTGGCTAATTGCCCAGAGACAAGCCTGTTCACATTCCTAGGTAGGTATGCAGGTGGCTAGCCCATGCTGTGCTCTTATTTTTAGTGTGCTAGCGCAACCAAAGCCAACCTGAGTATGTCTACCCAAACCAGAGATTTCACATTCTGCTGCAGCAGATGTACCCAGAGATGATCAGATAGCACCTGAGTCAGGAGGGAAGTTGGCAAGGGGAGATGGAAGTAGTGGAGCAGTGCAGGAGGTGTAGGGCAGGGCAATTGGAGAGAAGGAGCAAGAAGACCAGAGGGGAGAGGAGGTCAGAACTATGGGGCAGAGATTCCATAGCCAGAAGGAACCATTTTGAGCTTTTAGTCTGAGCTCCTGTAGGACACAGTCCAGAAAACATCCACAGTATGATTTCCAGAGTGTAACTGTTAGACAAACAGCCCATCCTGCATTAAAAATGACTAGTGAGGGAGAATCCACCAACACTTGGTATGTTCTCATTTCAATAAATCATTGTCACTGTTAACAATGCATGCCTTATTTCCAGCCTGAAATTGTCTAGCTTCAAATTCTAGCCATTGGACTGTGTTAGATGTTCCTCTGCTAGACTGAAGAGCTCGTTAAATAGTAGATCCCCATATAGATATTTAGAGACTGTTTATCAAGTCACTCCTTAATCTTCTCCTTGTTAAGCCACATAGATTGTGCTCCTTGAGTCCATCGCTGTAAAGCAGATTTTCTAATCCTTTAAATCATTTTTGAGGCTCTTCTCTGAACCCTTTCCAATTTATCAACATCCTTCCTGAGTTGTGGACACCAGAACTGGACACAGGAGTCCAGCAATGGTGACACCAGTGACCAACACAGAGATAGAAAAACCTCTCCACTCCTACTTGAGATTCCCATCTACATACAACCTAGGATCTCATTAGCCTTTTAGGCCAGACAGAAATTTATGTTGATCTGGTTACTGACTCTGCTCACCAAATCTGTTCAGAGTTACTGCTTCCCAGGATACAGCCTCCCCATCCTGTAAGCATGGCTGATATTTTTATTCCCTAGCTGCTTGCATTTACCCATATTAAAATGCATATTTCTTACTTGTTCCCCAGCGTACCAAGCAACACAGACTTCCTATACCAGTGACCTGCCCTTTTCATTATTTACCACCATTCCACCAATTTCTGGATCACTTCACACCATATCAAGGATAATTTTATGTTTTCTTTCAGGTCATTAATAAAAATATTAAATAGGGTAGGGTCAAGAACCAAGCCGTGTGGGACACCACTAGAAGCATACCTGTTTGCTCAGGATTCTCCATTTTAAGTTACATTGAAATCTATCAGTTAGCTAGTTTTTAATCCTGTGCTCTATGTTAATTTGCTGTCTTTCTGGGATTTTTAATCAACATGGCACACACTAAGTCAAATGTCTCTAAAAGACATTTAAGTACCTTACATTAACACCATCACTGTTTGTGACCCTGGGAACCCATAGTGCCAACTAGTAGAAGGTACACCATAGCATAACTCATATTAAGTCTTCTGCACTCATTGCCCCAACACTCTGTTGTCATTATATGTATCTAAACAGGTGTCATCTAAGGAATCATATGCAAACCAGTAACAATTAGGTCATTACTATTATAGCATGATGTGTGTAGGATGTCAGAGAGAGGGGCAGATAGCAAGGAGGGAGGCAGGGCAGTGATCACAAGGAGATCAAGGATAGAATCAGGGCAGCAGGCAGAGGCAGCACTCAGGGCTATGGGTCAGATGCAGGCAGGTGGGGAGAAGGAGAAACAGCAGGTAGCAAAGAGAGGACTGGTGGTGAGCACCAGCAAAGAAGGAAGAGTCAGGCTTGTGAGGAGAGCCAGCTGGAGGTTCTGTGAGTTGGTGGACTGTGAGGGAGCTGAGCCCAACCACTGGGGGACACTGCAGCAATTGCCCAGGTGGTGGAGGGAAGAGCACGTGGGACTGCCAACCAGTGAGTGCAGAGGGGGGATGAGTCAAGGGTAGGGGGGTGGAATGGTTCCCTGGTGGTTCGTGTTCAGCATCACTGGATGTGAGCCCATGGACCCCAGCAGGCTGGAGCAAAGAGGCCACTCTGATCTGCCAAGCATGAAATTCACAGTATCACCAAACTGGGATTTGACAGGGCCCTTACAAAATGAAGAGCCCCTGGCTCAGAGGTGTCCAAACAATTTCAAGAGATGCCTGACTGAAGCCCCAGCCTTGCTTTGATGGGAAATGAGGATGCAGCAGAGAAGAGCCATCGCCTGTGTTCACACAGTCAGTCTCCCAACTCATGACCCCCCCCCCCCCGGCTCCCAGCCATGGAGCTGATCTTGTGCAGACACCATTTGGGATTGCTATATAGTCCAGTCCCCATTATAAGGGCTCTTTGGGGAGCTGTTTCATGGCTTCACAGATCTCATGCTCAGGAGATTTCTTCTGGGAGCTACCTTAACTGCCCAACTGCACATCATTGTTTGTAGTTATACTCTTCTGCACCACCCAAAACAATTGCATCCCCCCACCTCGGCATTCACACCCCTTGATCATCACACATACTCACTGCATCCCCTTAGGTATCCTCTCTCCTGACTGGCTGGAAGGAGGCAATTTCCCCCCAACAAAAGGCTGAAAATCCAAGTTAGCCCCAGTCTGTTCCCCAGCCCTGTGTCTCCTGAGTAGAGCCCAGCCCAAGTGGCTGCATTTCAGGGCAAGCTGTCCCATGGACAGCCATGCCACCTGCCTGGAGGCAAGGGAGGAGAGAGAAGACATAGTTGGCAGCCTGAGCTAATTGCAAGCTGACAATTCTTTAAGGTTAACAGATAGTTCTAGTCACTCAAGCATCCTATGTGCAATTGACAGGTGAGTCTTGGGCAGTCTAAACTGGTGCAGCTCAGACCTTCTTCTACCAGACTATGCCATGCCAGTTATACTATGTTGAACATCCCTGAACTCACGCTGACTGTCTCTGTGTAAATTCTCACCCATCAGTTTACACAGATTGCAACCAGCTTTCTTGAACATCTTCTCCAAGCGCAGCCCACAGGGTGCCTTAGAATGCAACTCACACTTGTGGGGGAGAAGAAACTACCAGTAGTCAATAAAAATGCAACCTGAAGCCCTTTAACCTGGTAACCCACTGCAGCTGCTTGAAATGTTTTGGGGGCTAGTGTGATACCAAAGGTAAAACCTAAAAAGAATTCCTTAAACAGCTCCAATCAGCCTCCATGCTTTAGAGGTTTCTGCTGCCGTTTTAGATGTGTAGATTATTCCCATGACCTTTGTGGCAGTGTAGAAGGTTCCTGCAGCCTGCCCCCACCCCCAACTTGCTCCCTTCCCTCCCCCACACATGTTCTTTAAATACATCAAGTGCCAAATTGTGCTGAGCTGCAGATGGCCAACTGATGATCACCTCTCAGCCAACAGGGGTGAAGGTTATGGGCTTAACAGCCCCTGGCCTTCCTCATAAGGCTAAAAATATGGCCAGCAACTGTGTGGTGGAAACTGAAGAAGTAGCTCCTTCAAAGACAAAAAGTAAAAGGAACTACCCCTGAAAGAACTTCTGATCAGGCTTATGGCTCACCACCAAAGGCTACAATCTAAAAGATAAAGAGTAACCAACAGATTGACAGAACAGAGAGGAAATAATAAAAGCATTTTGCAAAGAAATCCTATAAATCCATTGCAAAAAGGCCATTGCCATGGTCCATCCCTGGACTTGAAACCCTGTGCTGCAGCTGACAGTCCAAGATAGCTGAAAGCACTTACAGCAGTAGAAACTTACATAAGAAAATATACCTTGCTCAGCTGGCCTTGGAGACTGGACAACAACAAAAAGGAACGGGTGCCAAAACACCGTTCTACAACTTCCAACATGTCAGCGGGCTATTCCTCAGGACTACACAGAGCCTCGGACACTTCTAATACTAGCATAGCTTTGGGCTACAGGTCAGGGCTCCTCCTACAGTTACCTTCCTCTTTGAGGGTGGAGGATGGTCAGGGCCCTGCTCATTAATATCTGTCTGTCTGTCTAACTTCTTGGCGTGGACACAGCACTCATCAGCATGGTATCTCAGCACCATGTCACATCCGAGTCATAGAGCAGCTAGAGTGGGGCCATCTCACGTTTCCACAACCATGAGGAAAACACTGGACAGGATAGTTGCTATGACAAATACTGCAAGGCACACTGGGAAATCAGATTGGGAATTAGCTCAAAGGCCAGCTTGCAGAGAGTGCCTGGTCCTTGTTCCCAGGGATTGGGGGTCTCTAGCCACATTCCCCAGGTCACATGGCTCAGATGTGTCTCTCACAGGAGAGGTCTGGCAATCCAGGGCTATCTAAGTAGCAATGGCCATGATGAGTGTCCCGTCACCTGTATCTAGTTTTGAGGGGAGGCTGGGAATTTTCTACCTACATTTTTTTCAATGGGAAATGTGATCACTGCAAAATGGAAGTTGTCCAGAACAAAAGTGACAATTTTGCTGAATTTTTTCCAATATTTTGTTAGGATGATCACCATGTTTCAGATCCAACTGGTTCTCTGTGTCTGCCGGCTCTGCTGTGGTGCCTCATGCGAGTTGTAGTTTAGGTGTCTTACTCCTAATATCCTGGAGAGCCTGAGTAACCTGTCTGAACTCCACCCCCCACTAACACATTGTGGCAATTGCTCTGTGCCTTAGTTTTCCCATCCACAAAGTGTGGATAACCATACTTCTCTATGGTACTTCCCTGAAGGCTGCACATTCTTACAGCAACATGGTGTGGGGATTATTTCTCCTTCTCTGGCTGTGGAGGAACGCCTTGCTCACAAAAGACCATGCTGAACAGAGATTCTAGCCCTGGCTGCATAGAGGACGTAAGCCCAGAGCGAGTAACTCTACCATCTCTATTATTTCTAGTTCGAGTAGCCTGAAGACTCATGGGGAGTTTTCCCTTTAGATCTGAGCAGCAGCCTGAAAGCACTGAGGAAGGAGGGGGCATGAGGGGACAGACTGGAACAGGTGGCCCGGCTGGAGACCCACTGGCCGCCACCAGCAGAAATAGAAGCACTAAGGATAGGGCAGGGGAGACGTGGCAGAGCAGAGACAGAGACTTTCATGCCCTGCTTTGTTCAGCAGCAAACCGGGTGCCCTCACTACAGCCGGAAAGATATTCCTGTCAGCAGCAGCTGATTTAAGGAATCAGCATTCCTGCAGTGCATTGTCACTGGCAGGAAATATCAGGGGAGAAAGAAACGCTTACTTAATTTTGATAAAGGAGTTGAGAGAAGCAGTACATGATCCAAGCACTGCTGCTTGCTTCCTCTGCTTAAGGAAAGCAAAGTCCTGCCAAGCTGTGAGCAGGGGTAGGCGGCACGGAAACTGCTGTTGCTGTTGTAAAATTTCATCAGCTGGGTCCAGCCAAATCCAGGGTTGGTTGAGACTGGGGTTCCCACTGTATTCAGCCTCCCAGAGCCAGGGTGTTGGCAAGATAGTTGGCTCCAGTTTACGTCTGTTTTGAGTGAGGGGCTGTTATATTTCCCAACACACAAAAAGCAGCTGATATTTCTTGTGGATTAGGAGAAGTGAATAAGCAAGAACAAAAGTCAAATCTCCATGAGTGAGGGCAGAGTTTGCATCTCCTTTGCATGCTAAACACAAGAAGGGCTGCAGCAGAGTCCTTAGTCATTTAAAACAGTTCAGGACACAAAATTAAGTGGATGTAAATGAGCCTTTAAAAAACTGTAATCTGCACCTACTTCAAGGTGACTTTACACTGCCAAGCCTCGCCTACACTGCAAATCCTGCAATGGAAAACTGTCTCAGCCTGAGGTACGCTTGGGTCCCAATGTAGGAATTCTAGCCACTCAGTGATGCCACTGAAACACAAGAGGCAGTTCAGACAGCAATACCGACATCATGGGGCAGAGATTAACAGGGCAGGACGACAATATATAAAGGACAAGGAAAATGGTAGAATTGACTTGGCTTACCAAAAAACCCTGTGAGCCAGATTGCTGTGCTGGTTACACAGCAAATACAGAGACAGAGGAGAAGGCAAGAGAATGAATTTCAGGAGTGCTTACTGGGATAGAGATACCCAGGCATTTGATGGGAGGAGGGGGCAGGTGAAGAAACCTCTCCAGCATTAGAGCCTCCAGACCAAATTCTGGTCTGTTACATGGCTGTAAGTGTGCAAAACCAAGTAATTCTGGATTTGTACTAGGGAAAATGGGACAGAAACTGACCACTCAAACAGAAAAGACCTTGCTCACGAAGAACATGCTTCATGTACTCCCACATGCGGGCAGTCTCGGAGAATGCCTTAACAGTTCTACCAGAGCACTGAGCAGGGAGACCAGCACCTTGTGTGACTCAATCATTTTAATAGAACCACTCCAGTGTCCTCAGTTAGCCACCTCTGCTCCCAGCAGTGCAACACAGAGGAATGAGTCCTTGTCCTCTTTAAGCTGCTTTCATTGACCAAAGTGTAGCTCAATGTGGGTCCCAGTGAACTTGTGGGTTATGTATCAACATGCTCTTAAAAAGGTTAGTGTGATTGTAAAACCATCTCTAGGGGCACATTACATGCATGTGGCAAAAACATTTCCAATGCCATTTGCCTGACCCATTAGAGCCACATTTAACACAATCTGTCTTAAGCAGTTTAAAGCAAAAGGTAAGTAGTGCTGAGGGGAAAGAAGGGTGAACTCTGGAAGCTGGCATTTTCCCTTTCTCTGGAGTTTTAGTAGTACCTGCTGGAAACAAATTGGGAGCTGCAGGGCCTGAGGATCCTTTTGCAAACATGTCAGGACCAGAACTGGTGCTTTGTAGCTAAATCATTGCTTGATCTGGTCTTCCTCTGTTTATAATGTGACATTGATATATACATATATATATAAATAATTGATCAGAGTTTGTGCTTGCTGCTTAGACGCTGAGAAATGTTGCTGACAAAACCAAAAATCCCTGGTTGGATTTTGATGATAACTTAGGACAGAGTTTTCTTGTTTCAAGCCCCCTTTGTGCCACCTGAGCTTGCATTAGGCAGCTAGTATTCTCATTTCCTTTCATATTAACCACTCCATTGGTGCTGCACAATTCCTTTCACCCACCCACAGACAGTGAAACATAAAATTGCACTTATCATTAATCCTGACTTTCACAGCAGCCTTTCCAAGTGGTATTAAGCACAGGCTCGTCATTAAATACAACGAATAGGTTTTTAAATGGACAGTTTTAGAATGGCATAGCTTCTGCTGAGGGAGTTTAAAATTGTTAATTATTAAAATAATGGTGAACACACCCCAAGAGCTAGATACATTTTCTGTTTCTTATTGACGAAATGTACCGCATGTCCCTGTCTGTGTGTTACATGTGCAGACAGTGTCCAACATATAGTGGGGGCAGTGGTAGAGTCATCTCAGCCAATTCCTCTCCCCTGGAGCACCACAATCTGTGGAGAAGTTGGAGAGAGGGGAGCCACCAATGGTGGAACAGTGACCTCGCCACCCCCAGTCAGGACAAAGCCAGTGAAGTCGTGCTCACAAAGAGCTCCAAGGTGCTTTGTTTCTTCAGATTTATGCGTGTACAAGATGTGAGCAAGATGGGGGTGTGCCATGGCACAGATGAGCTGTCTGCCTATGTGGCCCCATGGAAACCAAGAGGAGTGCTGCCGTTCACTTCAGGGGAACCAGGATCTCCCCCTGGTCCTTTACCTATGTTTCTCACTGTTGTTCCAACAAGTGACAATGCTGGAAGCTGGTGCTGTCCAGAGTGAGGGACCCCTCAGCTGCAGTAATGTCATAGCAGGAGGCCTGGCTTCTGGGCAGGTCGAGGACAGCCTTGTGGTCAGCTCCCTTCCAATGGATGCCCCTCACATCATAGCTTGAGTGCGTGGGGCAGGGGATGCACCCAGGACAGATTTCACCTTCACCAGAACAAAGGCCCAGCTCCGCTGGCACAGAGAGGAAGGAAAGAATCCCTTACTGACCTTTCTAATGCTGGCAAGAGTCTGCAGCAATTACAGCTGGACATTGTGTTTCAATGCCTGTAACCCTCTCTGCACTTGAGACTGAGACAAGAGATGAGCCATCCAGGCTGTCTCAGTGAGGTGAAATATCCTCCTGCAGCAGGGAGTCTGGAGTGGCAGGATGTGCAGTAAAGAGTGAACAACCCAGGGCTTGCAGGACATTTTTACTGGACAAAGTGCTTCACTGCACTTTAACTGCCAATATGGATCAGGGTTAGATTTGCTTTGCAAGAGGGAGGCGCCAGCACTTGGATCAATGCCTGGAGACGCACTTGTCTTGTTCCCTTAGTGAAGTCTGCAAGTACCTTGCTAGCCTGCTAAAAGCTCGTTGGTAATTTTTCACAGCAGCTCCTGACTGAAAACAGGACAACAATCCTCTGCCTCAGCCAACAATTGGCTGGTAGAGGGGAAGCACCTTATCATTGGGAAGTGGTGGTGCACCCTCTCAGAGGGGGAAGAATGATGATGTGGGGCTTCAGGGCGAGACATGCCTTTGTAGTGTGGAGCTAGGAGAAGGGAGGGCAGCCAGAGAATGGATTAAGGATCGAAGGAGAAGGATCGATAGGCGGCGACTGCAGCTTAGTTCATTAGTTGCACAACATATTGAGATCCTGGTCCAGGAGACATCAAGGTGACACGCAAATGCCCTAGCACTGCTGACAAGGCCCATTTCAGGTCTGCTATTGAATGCTGACTCTGTGAATGTCACTCACCAAGCGCAGGCTAAGAGGATCAACAGCTGAATGGCCAAATGCATCCCTTGGCTGTGCTGACCACTAGCAGGTCTGGAGAGCGTGAGGCAGGAACAAGCTGGCAAGAAGCTGAACTCCGTCATGCCCCAGTGCAGTGTGATGCTGTCTGTAAGGCATGTTCAAAGGGGTTCCCCCACTGCCTTCTCCTTTTTCTATCAGTGGCAGGTACAATGGGCTAATTAGCCCATTCAAATGCTTTTCCATGGGGAGGGGAGGGTGACCTTCATTTCCACCTCCCAGGCTGGCAGCTCCTCTGGGAGAGGGTATGGTGTGGGGAATTAAACCCCAACAAACTAGTGACCCAACTCCTCACACTTAGAGCCAAAAAAGGCTTTAAACAGCAGCTGCTGGCTGGCTAGTTTCCAAAAAGTCAGACACTGGTCTGGATTCTCCCCTGCTTGGTTCGAAATCAGGAGTTACCCACTAAAGCCAGGTCCGTGAGCAGGGAGTTCCACCCGATCTCTCCCCACTGACCATGCTGCCAAGGAGAAATGATTCACCCAGCTTAACTGACATGGCTTAGTCTGGCTGGGCAGGGAACCTCCCGCTTCTGGTTTCTTCTTGAGATTCCTAGGCCTAGACTGAAAATGCTGGTGGGCAGAAGAGGAAGCAAGAGGAGCAGGGTGTGTGGGCAGAAGGGGAAAGCAGGGTGTCCAAGATGTCCACGCTTACTGGTAAAGGAGCTCAGCTCACAGCACAGAACTTGGCACTGAGGCAGAGCAGACCTGAGTCCTGCCTGGGGAGGAGTCTGCATTTTCATGCATGGCCTGGGCTAGTTTTCAGTGCTGCTAGCCACACAGCACAGCCCAGAGTATTCCCCTGGCCAAGTGGATAGGAGAGGGGCCCAGACACAGATCTAGAGGGACAGAAAGAGGGATGAAGGGCCTGCATTTCCAGGCTGTGAAGTGTGGCGCTTTGTGGATTGTGTGGGGGAGGTTCAATGCCAGGAATAAGTCTGTCTGTACAACTGGAAATGCCACATACGGCTGGGAGTTGGGGCTGTCTTGAATGCAACGTGACTGCATCTGCGTGCCAACTAATGAGCTTTCGCCATCTGTGCTGCTGGTGGGACAGTCCAACAGGTAAATCTGCCATTAGTCAGCATTTAAAGCTAGAAGGACCATCATATCTAGTCTGACCAACTGTCTGTCACAGGTCACCAACGCCACCCCTGACAAACCCAACCTAGACTGAATCATCACAGCCCTTCGGAGACTGGACCAGAACATGTCCAGGCAGACACCTGGAGGAACTGAGGAATGTCAGTGGCAGGAGGTCAGGAGCATTTACCCAGATAATCCTGGCAAGTGACTTGTACCCACACACTTCAGGAGAAGATAAGAAAACCCTAGGGCACAACCTAGCTGGAGGAGGGGAGGAGAAATTCTTTCACAGCCCCGGCTATGTGATCAGTTAGACCCTGATCAAAAACCAACCAGCCAGCCACATGCCCGACTCTGCTCCGTGCCATCTCAAAGCTCTGTCTATCATGGCATCTCATCTCTAACCATGGGCACCCTAACAGTTCAGAGAAGGAAGAATAAACAAATCCCTCCCAGAACAGAGAGGAGTTGCACGTGAGAATCCCTCATCTACCACTTCAGGTAGCCAGCAGAAACCCTGAAGCATGAACTTTTTGAACATTGAACAAACTGGAAGTGAGTGCCAAGGCTGTTGAGTCCTGCCCACCCACCATCACAAAACTCCACGAGACAACTGCACTCAATTGACCCAGACTTCTCTCACAGCTATGTTACTGTCCCCACAATTCCTATTGGGGGGCTGCTCCAGAACCTCACCCCTCTGATAGGAAGAAACCTTGTTATGACCAGTTTATAGCCATTTGTTCTTGTGCCAGTGCTGTCCTTTACCTGAGATAGAAACTCACCCTGAAATTTACTCCTTCTACCACAGCATTAATATTCCTCCCTCTGTCTGCTGGAAATACCTCTTCTGATACAAATTGAACCCTAGGATGGCTTTTTCTGAGCCAAATCACTGGGTGGTTCATGGCTGGGCATGTGCTCATCACAGGATGACTATCTTCTCCTCTGTTGCTGCCACCTGATGAGCCCTTTTCTTGTAACAGAAATTTTTATTACTTATACCCTAAAGGTGTTACCTTGCACTTGTACTACTGAACTGCATATAATTTCTATCATGCCAGTCTTCAAGGTCATCTGCGTTTTTCTGTAGATTAATCCAATCTTCCCCTGTATTGAGGATGCCTCCCAACTTTGAATAATCAAATTTCATTAGCACATACCTACTCTTTGTGCAAAGGTCATTAACAATATTGACTAAGATCAATCCCAAAACCAGTCTTTGGCTATGTCTACACACAAAGTTTTATTTTGAACTAAGTCATTTCGAAATGACTTATTTCGAAATAAAACCCTCATTTCAAAATGACATTTCAAAATAAGGGAAAGCCTGCTATCAAAACAGCTGTTATTTCAAAATGGTTATTTCGAAATAAGACTTTTTGGACCTGGAATCATAGGGTTGGAAGGGACCTCATAGGTCATCTAGTCCAACCCCCTGCCAGAGGCAGGACCACTCCTACTAAACCATCCCAGTTATGTTTTTGTCCAGCCGGGCCTTAAACACCTCCAAAGATGGAGATTTCACCACCTCCCTCAGCAGCTCATTCCAAGGCTTCACCACTCACCTAGTAAAAAAAGTTTTTTCTAATATCCAGCCTCAACCTCCCTAACTGCAACTTGAGACCATTGCTCCTCGTTCTGTCCTCTGTTATTACCGAGAACAGTCGAGCTCCATCTTCCTTAGAGCATCCCTTCAAGTAGTTGAAGGTTGCTATCAAATCCCCCCTCAATCTTCTCTTCTGCAGGCTAAATAAGCCTAATGCTTTCAGTCTTTCCTCATAGGGCTTGTGCTGCAGCCCTTTAATCATTTTGGTTGCCCTCCACTGGACTCTCTCTAGCATGTCCCTGTCCTTTTTGTAGTGGGGAGCCCAAAACTGAACACAGTATTCTAGATGTGGCCTCACCAGTGCAGAATAGAGGGGAATAATCACATCCCTTGATCTGCTGTTAATACTTCTTCTGATGCAGCCCAGTATGCCATTGGCCTTTTTGGCAGCAAGAGCACACTGCTGCCTCATATCTAGCTTCCCATCCACCATGACCCCCAGGTCCTTTTCTACACTGCTGCTACTTAGCTGAACGTTTCCCAGCCTGTAGCAGTGCAGGGGTTTTTTTCATCCCACGTGCAGGATTTTACACTTGTCCTTATTGAATCTCATAAGATTTCTATTGGCCCACTGTTCCAATTTATCTAGGTCTCCCTGAATCCTGTCCTTGCCCTCCAACATGTCTACTGTTCCCCTCAGCTTGGTGTCATTCGCGAACTTACTGAGAATGCAGTCTATTCCATCATCCAGATCATTAATGAAGATGTTGAACAGAACCGGCCCCAGGACTGACCCCTGGGGCACACCACTCATGACCAGTTGCCAGCTAGACATGGAACCATTGATTCCTACACACTGAAACCGTTGATCTAGCCAGTTTTCTATCCACCGTATAGTTCACCTATCCAACCCATACTTCCTTAATTTGCCAATGAGAATGCTGTGGGAAACTGTATCAAAAGCCTTGCTAAAATCAAGGTATATCACATCAACGGTTCTTCCTGCATCCAGAAAACCAGTCATCTGATCATAGAAGGAAATGAGATTGGTCAGGCATGATTTAGCCTTGGTAAATCCATGCTGACAGTTCCTGATCATGTTATTTTCCTCTAAGTGTTTTAGGATGGATTCTTTGAGAACCTGCTCCATAATTTTTCCAGGGATTGAGGTGAGGCTTACTGGTCTGTAATTCCCTGGATCCTCCTTTTTCCCTTTCTTGAAAATAGGCACTACATTTGCTTTTTTCCAATCCTCTGACACCTCCCCCATTCTCCATGAGTTTTGAAAGATCATGGCCAGTGGTGCTGCTATCTCATCGGCCAATTCCCTTAGCAGTTCGTCCGGCCCCATGGACTTGTGCACATCCAGCTTCTTTAAGCAGTCCCTAACCTGACCTTCCGTCACCAAGGGCCTCTTTTCTTCTCTCCAATCTGCCATACCCATGGTAGTGGGCTGGGAGCTGGCCCTGCCTGTGAAAACTGAAGCAAAAAAAGCATTGAGCACTTCAGCTTTTCCCTCATCCTCCATCACGAGGATGCCTGCCCTATTCAGCAAGGGACCTACACCATCCCTGATCCTCTTCTTGTTATTAACATACTTGTAGCACCCCTTCTTGTTATCCTTTACATCCCTTGCTAGCCGCAACTCCATTCGTCCTTTGGCCTTTCTGATTTTATCCCTGCAGTCCCTAGCAATATCTTTATATGCCTCCTTAGTCATCTGACCAAGCTTCCACTTCCTGTAAGCTTCCTTTTTATGTTTAAGCTCAGAGCAGAGTTCTCTGCTAAGCCATTCTGGCTGCCTCACATGTTTGTTCTTTCTCCTAATTGGAATGGCACCTTCCTGTGCCCTTAGCAGGGTTTCTTTAAAATATAACCAACTCTCTTGGACTCCTTTCCCCTTCAGATTAGCTTCCCAAGGGATCCTGCCCATCAGTTCCCTGAGGGAGCCAAAATCTGCTTTTTTGAAGTCCAGGAAACAATGGTGTTGTTTCGAAACAACATGTCCAAACGGCCTTATTTCGAAACAACCATTTCAAAATAACAGCCGTTTCAAAACAATCGGGTTTTAACCTGTTTCGAAACAACGGTTCTTATTTCGAAAGGACAGGATCCGTCCTTTCGAAATAAGAAAACGTCATGTAGACCAAATTTCTTTTATTTCGAAATAACCAGTGTTATTTTGAAATAAAAGTGCTGTGTAGACATAGCCTTTGAGGTACCCCACCAGTCACCTCCACCCAGTCCAATAATTCACCTTCCAGCACAATCCGTTACCTTTTCCCCTTTAGTCGTTTCTTTATTCCCCTTACACTGTTTGTATAGACTGCCATATTCTCTAATTCAATTTATAATCTCCCATATGGTACCATATCAAATGCTTTACTAACATCCAAGTATGGTAGACCTACTTCAACTCCTTTATCAAAACTGTTCTTTTCCCTCAAAGAAGGAAATCAAGTTACTCTGGCATGATCTACCTTGGCAAACCCATGTTACATTGCATTCCCTTTAATTTAATTCTTCTTTCCTTCCTTTGGTCCCAAAATCTTGTCTACTACTGAAACCAGACTAACAGCTCTGTAATTGCCTTCTCCTTTCTTAAATATAAGTACTTCATCAGCTATTTTTCACTCATATGCTACTACACCTAACAGATAGATTAAAAATTCTTGCTACTTAACTAGCAATCTCATGTGCCAATTTTTCAATATTCTGAGGTGGATGTCATCTGACGCCCTTGATTTGAGCACATTAAGCTCCTTAAATTAATTCCATCTCAAATGTGGTAATTTCTTTTTCTAGGCACTCATTACATCAGCCACACTGCCTTCATGCACATGTTCTATATTATCATTGTAACTGAAAACTAAGGCCATACCTAGATTATCTTTAACCTTCCCATCCATTGCATAGCAGCCCAACCTCATCTTTTCTTCTTTTTTAATTTAGAGCACTATACTTCTTTTTATTTTAATTTCCTTGGCAAAAGCTAATTCAGCTCATCTTTCAGCAATTCTCACTTTATTCCTGTTTTCTAGCCTCCACAGTGTAGCTTTTTGCTAATCAACCCATTTTCACCTTCCTTATAGGCATCTTGATTACTCCTGCTAACTTTTTTGAGAGTGTTCCAAAGGGGCAGCCATGTCAGTCTTATTAAGCTAAACAAACAAGGAGTCTTGTGGCTCTTTTGAAGACTACCAAATTTATTTATCGCATGAGCTTTCATAGGAGAGTTTTCCTTTTTCAGCGAGCTGATGAAGTAGCATTTCTCCCACAAAAGCTTATGCAACAAATAAATTTGCTGGCCTTTAAAAGTGCCACAGGACTTCTTGTTTGTTTTTTTGAGATGCTTGGGTCTGGAGCCTTTCCCTACTAGTTTGTTCCCCTTTACTTGGGAGGCAAATCCTAGTTGTACAGTTGATTTGAAGAAATTCTACACCTCCACCACATTAAAGTGCTTAAATTTTTCAGTCCAGCTAATTTTTTTAACTAATTCCCTTCACTTCCCAAAGTCTGTCCTTTTGAAATAAATACCATAGTTGATTACCTGTTTCTGATTACCCTTCCATTTAATTTGAACCAAATCAATTCATGATCACATGATCTGACATCATTTCCTACGTCCAATTCCTTTGTGACATCCTCACTACTTAGTGAAACCAAGTCTAAAACTGCATCTCCTCTTGCTGGTTCAGTGATGATTTGATGATGAAAACAGTAATTTATCATCCAGGAACAGCTGGGTCCTACCAGAATCGGCTGCATTTATTCTACAATCTATATCCAGGAAGTTAAAGTCCCCCCATATAAGAAAATTCCAAAAGCATTTCTCTACCAGTCGTGGTGACTGGTGAGATCACTACCAAAAACAGTCTGACCCTGACCGTTAACACCACCTTGACAGAACCTCTTTTACAATCCAATTCCAAAGTGATTTTGGCCCAAACAGATTCTGTTTTGTCCATATCATCACTTTGTATTTCTTTACTGATGTACAACATTATCCCACCACATTTACCTTTATTCCGGTCTCTCTTAAACAGCACGTCACCTTCAGTTCCCATATTCCCTTCATGAGGTCTAGTCCACGCTGCTTCCCTATGTCTGATATATCTTCGTGCACCAGGAGTGACAGTGCTTCCATTTTATTACTTAGACTCCTTGCATCTGTGTACACGTTTGTTTGTTTTCCTTGGACATAACCCAGTTTTCTAGCTTGTGGGGTTCCATTATCCCTTACTAGGTCATCATTTAATGGATTGCCTGATCATGGGTATTGAGCCCAAGCAGTACAGCTTCATTCAGCTGCAAAGAAATGAACTACCCCCAGTCTTTTCCCCCTGAGGTTCCTTCCTGCAAGACAAGATGTCATTATTACTGAATGAGTGAGGCTCCCCTGCTGTCGCAGAGATGTTGTCCAGTCATTGATGAGATGAGTCACGAGCTCCTCAGACTACATTCCTTAGAGCTCATGACAGCATCCTGTGTCTAGTTACTCTATTGCCATTACACCTCCTGACTAACATCAAGCCCCGGGAGGTGGAGGTTGGCTCTGCTGTGAACTCACTGTAGGACCACTGACAAGGGCAACTCAGCCTCTTCTGAAAGGTGGCTGCTGATTTTGTGTTGGGCCCCCAGGCAGGATGCCAGGAGTTGCAATCCCTCTTCAAGTCAGGCCCAGCCAGACTCACTTTGGCAATCCACACACCAAGGTACCAACCACAGCGGGCCTTCACTGCACCTCTTTTGCACACAGACACTAACAACTCTTCCACAGAAGCTGTGAGGCTCCATTTAAATCAACTTGGTATAACACTAGGTAAGCCAAGAGCAAGAAGAGCTGGAGAAGTGCCAGTACTGAGCAGCGTCACTATGGAAACAAGCTGGTACATCATAATCTGTGTTATCCAGAACGGGATGGGAAGTGCTGCTGAAGGAAACATCACAAAATAGGTGGAAACCAGGCTCAGGGAGGGGGCCCAGGGCACAGCTCCTATGGGAACTCAGTCAGGGACACGAGGACATACTTGCAACTGGCCTTGCATTCTGTGACACACAGAGACCCCCCTCACAGTTTGACACATGCAACCCCTCCCCACACTGCCAGAGACAGGCACATAGCTCTGCTCTCCACTCCCCACCACACACACACAAACCCCAGCAACTTGACCATTCTTTCTGGGCCCCCATGGGCGCAGATGTGGTTGGTTTTACTTTGA
Organism: Podocnemis expansa; assembly: GCA_007922195.1. Lineage (NCBI taxonomy): Eukaryota > Metazoa > Chordata > Testudines > Podocnemididae > Podocnemis > Podocnemis expansa. Next base: position 25,313,502 of record ML682016.1, read on the forward strand.
GAGGGGCAAGAATGCTCCCTGGAGGGGAATCTGTTCTTTGTTCATTTCCCTTCCTCTAGAGATCTGCATCCCAGCAGCCTTCCTTTAGCAAAGAGAAGGATACCCTCACCTCTGTGCTACCTGCTTTGGTCATCTCTCCCCATGCTGGCAGTGCCCACTGACTCTGAAGGCAGAAAGATGCCTGGCTACAGTTTAGATGAACTAGAACAGTTTTGACTGAGCCAGCTATAGTGTGCAGGGAGCCACTGTGCAAAGCTCCAGCCTCATTCCTCCCAGACCCAGAACCCACTCAAAGCACCTCAATCCTGAGCCACAGTTTCATCTGCTGACTGATTTCAACAGCGGCTGCTCGAGACGACCTGCCACCCTAGGCAAAACCGCAGCATGTGCCTCTCCTCAGCCCAACAACATGCATCCCTCCACCCCCCCACCCCTGGATTGCACCAGGCTGCACATCACCCTCTTCAAATGCCCTCATGGCAGATATGCTGAGTGGAAAGGAAGGCATAGCTGAAGTCTTCAAGCTGTGATGCACAACAGGATCAATGGCTTAATCACGGTTCTCTGGATCCCACCCCACCAAACTCCCACTGAAATCTGTACTGGTCCATGGGATGGTGGATAAGCTTTCAGATCAGGGATCTCCTCTGTGTCTGAAAAGCAGTCCCACACTTTCAGTGCTATATATAGTATGCAGCTGAATAAGCTTATTGCTATGGAAACAGTGGACAAATCTTTTGAAGCTGTGAAAACTGTCAAAGATACACATGGGGCAGTACAGTAAATTATTATGGAAGACTAATTTATGACTGAGAGACTAAACCACAATCTCTTGCCAAGCAGTCCTGGCCCTGGTATGGGATCAACCTGCCCCAGGCCTTTGTCCCCAAAGACTCTTTAATTCTCTGTGCCCTTCTGGCCCCAGCTCTTGAGCCGGGCCACTCAACAGTTCTGATCTCCTTCAGCGTACAGGTCACTTCATCAGTGCCTGGGGAGCACCTAGTCCTGGGGCTGGCAACCCAAAAAAGCAGAAGAGCCATTTCCCCCCACCTTCCCACCACAACCACATAAGCCTGAGCTGGCGCAGCGGTCACTTTTGGGGTGTGTGTGTGTGTGGGCAGCATGCACTACCTCCATCCCTCCTTCTGCTGGTGGACGGAGGAGTGCTGCCCCACCTAGCCCCCACCAGCCGTCCCTCCCAAAAGCGGCCAGCGGAGAGCTGCAGCTTGCTGAGGCAGGGCCCTGGAATGGCCCATCCATGGAGTTCAGGCTTCTTCGACCCAGCCACTCCAGGCCTGAACAGGCCCAATTCAGGGCCTCGGGGTGAGGTGGCCTCTGTTCAGGCCTGGAGTGGCTGGGTAGAAGCAGCCTGAACTCCACAGAGGGCCATTCCAGGGCCCCATCTCCACAAGCTGCAGCTCTCCCTGCCGCTCTTGGAGGGATGGCTAGCTGGGGGTAGGCAAGGCAGAGCCGCTCTGACCCACCAGCAGAGGGAGTGATGGAGGGAGGGACCGCGTACTGCCCGTACACCCCCTGCCAGTGCTAGGGGCTGTGGCGTGGCTGCTGGACTGCTTCCAGCTCATGTGATTGTGGTGGGAGCAACCCTGGCAACCCTGATTTGGCCATGATGCTAGGGCCAGCCAGGAGTCCCCAGAGCACACCTGGCTCCTTGGAGGAGATTGCCAGGGAGCCAGAAGGGGTCACTCAGGGAGCCACAGGTGGCTCACTGAGCCTGCATTGCTCATCCCCAAGCTAGTGTTTACTCCAGGTCCCAGTCCAGGGACCCCCGCAAAAAGTTCCTTCCCACTCAGGCTGGCTGCTAGCTAGCCTTTACCCACACCACTCTGTCCAGGGTCCTGTAACACCCCAAATGGACAGCCAGCCACACTCCAACAGCAGCAAGAAACTGATCTCACAAGCAGTGGCCTTGCAGCTCTTCTTATACCAGCCTTCTGGGTTGTGACTGGCTGCTCCCTGCAGCCTCTCTGATTGGCTGAGTCCCAAACAGCCATTTTAGGTAGCTTAGAGGACCTCTTTACTGCCTTTTTCTGGGGCAGGGTGAAGCAGGGACATGAGGCCTGCAGCAGGGGGCTTACAGGCATAGCCCATCCCATCAAAGTCAGAATGGTACAAATATTAATAGAGAGAGGGGAGCCATAACAAACAATGAATGAATTAAAGATAACAATCTACACTTGCCATGCTGTATGCTCCCTGCCCTTATATTATCACAGCAGCTACCCACACACTGCATTGAAAAAGCCCTTTTTATCTATGGTTCTCAGTGTGACTGATGGCAGCAGAGGGGCATTACTGTAATACTTTTACAAAGGGAGAAACTGAGGCAGAGAGATGCTAAGACTGAAATGTTCAAAAGTGCCCATCCATGAAAAGTGCCTTGATTTCTGGGAACTGCTCATATCTGCTTTTGGAAGGGCTGAGCACAGGCAGCTCCCACTGACATCCCTTAGAGCAGGGGTCTCAAACACGCGGCCCCTAAATCTATTTCATGCAGCCCCGCAATGACACTATTGTTACTGATATTTGCAATATTGTTGTATGAAAAGGTTTCAATGGTGCATCCCTTGGGCTAATGTACTAGTCCTCAAGCGGCCCTGTACTAGTCCTCATGTGGTGCTTTCAGTTTGAGACTCCTGCCTTAGAGCTATGAGTGTTTAGCCCTTCCAAAAAGTCAAGTATGAGGCAACCCAAGCTGGTAAACGAAATCCTGAGACTCTCCTCCCACACCAGTGGACATATTTGCTTAAACAGCCTCCTGAAGGTCTCCTAGTGACTCAAGCATGGGATCAGAGCCAATGACTGAACCAGTCACCGGTTCACATGGCACCTCACTTATTCAAATACCTTCAAGTGTGCCTCTGTTTTCACTTTTATAATAAACCTTCCTGGAGCCACTCCTCTCGCTCTCCCCCTCTGTCCCACTAGCCTGACCCTCACAGAGCCCTGCCCCTCCTACCCTTACCATCCTGACCGCCAACAGCCCTTCCTCCCTTACCCACCAGCTCAACTCCTCCCCCCTGCCAGAGTACCTGCCTTCCCTTGCATGAGGCTGACTTTTCCTGAGCCCTGGAGAGAACCCCAGCCTGACCCTCCTCAAGTTCCTGCTTCTCTTTCCCAAAAATCTTGGGTGATGGGGCTGTCCTACTTCCCAGATCCAGCCAGTCAAGAAGGTGTCAAGAAATGATTCTGCCCAACATGCTGCCAGGTGCACAAGGTAGAATGGGACCCATGGCATGGCCAGACCTAGGGTTCCATGCTGCATCATGTGGTGCTGCGTATTTCACCAAACTAATAAAGTTCTCCCCACAGATGCCCTGAACATTCCCTGAAATGTTGCGATTGACTGGACTCATTCTTCAGAAGTTATTGCATTATAAGCGGAGAAATGCCTGGTAAGATGAATGTTATCTCTGACTTCACTTGACCCATGCTTGACAGCTGGAAAACCCCAGACATGCAGAGGGGAAGTAACTTGCCCAAGATCACCCATGGAGCTGAAACTGGGACCCAGGAATCCAAATGCCCCCTCTCCAGTTCTAGCCACTAGCCTCCCTGACTCCTTGCCTATCATGGTCAAGTGTTAGTGTAACCCACCGGCATTGTGTGTGTGTTTCACAGTCCACTGCTAGTAATCAATCCACTAGAGAAGGGGTCTCAAACTTGCAGCCCATGGACCGCATGTGGCCATGTAGTAGGGTAGAGCAGTTGCCCTCCAGCTGGGAGGCAGTTGGTTGCCAGCACTCCCCCTGCCGACCTGAGGAGGCTTTGCCCAAAAGCCCTGCCTGCAACCAAAGAGGTGAGGTAGGTGGAAATGGAGGACTATATAAAAGAATCGACCAGACAGCCAAGGGGGAGACAGAGGAGAAGAGGTGCGGTTGAACCAGGGGGATCTCTCTCCCTGGGATAGCCATGGGGGTAACCGCTGGATTTCCTGCTATATTCACCTCCCCCAGGTGAGGACCTGGAAGAGCTTCCCTTGGAAGAGAATTTGGATAAGAGAAACAAGGGGGATGCCCATGAGGACTTAGAGGAACTTCTCTCTGCAGAGGATGCCAGCAAGCAGGCAGCACCGAACCCCTGTGATCTGGAAGAGCTGCCGCTGGTGGGTGGACCGGAGTGGTTGCCAGACCTGCTGCCTCTTGACAGGGAAGGCCTGACCGGGATCCCACTCGGCACCTACTCGGAAGACCTGGAGGACTGTGGGCTTCAGGTATCCAGCCAGCGGGGAAATTGGGGAAGGTAGCTGAGGGACAGCTGGTGCGTACCCAGCTGCTCTTGGAGTCAGTGTTTTGGCTGGAGCCCCACTGACCCGGTGGCACTGTTTTGCCACTGATAGGGCCCTGGGCTGGAACGCAGTGGAGTGGGCAGGTCTGCATTCCCCTCCCAACCCCGCCTGGCTGTGGGTCCTCTGCTTTACCCTGCCTAAGGGGATTGAAGGCCACAGACTTTGTTATAGCCTCTGCCTTACCCTGCCTGAGGGCTGAAGGCCTGAACTTTGGACATTCTGTCTCGCCCTACTTGAGGACTAGAAGGCAGAGCCGTAACTACAGAGGGGCCAACAGGGCAAAGCCCCGGGTGGCCCAAAGCAGCTCAGTGGAGCTGTGCTATTAAACGGGTGGCTTTTGCAGTGCCAGCTGTAAGCGCCACTAATGAGAAGGGGTGCGTTCCAATCAGAATGTGCCCCAGGTGGCAAAAATTGTTGTTACGGCTCTGCTAGAAGGCCATGGAACTAAGGGAGGGCCAGGAACTCCACACCTGAAGGCAGAGGCATCACTGGCGCTGGGCACCCAGGGCACGTGCCCCAAATGCCAGCACCAGTGCCCCGGATCTCCAGCCCAATCAAGCCAGAGATCCAAGGCCAGCCACTGGTAGCTGAGGTGGCCCCATCCCCGGCCGGGGATCCGGGGCCTGGCCGCCTGCAGCCGCAGCGGGGAGTCTGGGGCCCAACTACCCATAGCTGCTTCCGGCCCAGACCCCGGCTGGGGATCCAGGGCCTGGCCGCCTGCAGCTGTGGCACGGAGTCTGGGGCCCGGATGCCCGCAGTGGCAGTGGCTCTGTCCCTGGCCGGGGATCCAGGGCCTGGCTGCCTGCGGCCGAGGCAAGGAGTCCGGGCCCAGCCACCTGCACTGGTGGCAGCCCCGCCCCCAACCAGGGATGCGGGACCCTGCCGCCCACGGCCGCTTCCGGCCCCGGCCCAAGCCGGGGATGCGGGGCCTAGCCGCTCACGGTGGCGCATCGGCTTCTGTCCTTGTCCCTGGCCAGGGGGCGGGGCCTACGGCCAGAGGGCAGCCCCGGGTCCCTCCCCGGGCCAGTGATGCCCCTGCCCGAAGGCGGCTCGTCTGAGGACCGAGCCAGTTACAGGCCCCCAAAGTTATTTCCTGCAGCCCACAATGAAACTATCATTATCAATTTTGCAATATCATTGTATGAAAAGGTTTCAGTGGTGTGTCCCTCAGGCTAGTGTACTAGTCCTCATGTGTCCCTCATGGTGATTTGAGTTTGAGACCCCCACGCTAGAGGATAATAATTTATACCTGTTCACATGATTATGCCTTGAACTCAAGTGGTGGAGTGCATTGTGTGCATCTAAGGGGGCTGGGATCAAACACGACTGAGAACCCAGGATTCCTTGGGACAGCAGTTTTGGGTACTAACTGCACACGCAGCCTCACTGTGAGAAAAGCTGACATTAGAAGAGGATAATGTTCTTAAACAGGCAACCTTTCCACAGACAAAGGGGCTAAGCACAGGGCAGATGGTGCAGGGGGTGCCAAAGTTATCTTGGGACCATCCAGTCTGGGGCATCCACTCTTTCTTAGTTCCTTTTTCTGAATAAAGTATATGATTACAACAAATAGAGCTGGGGGAAATGTCAGAACAAAATGATCTGTGTCTAGTTTTGATGCAGAATCATGACACACATCACAAGCTAGAGAGGCAGCATTGTCAAATGGTTACAGCACAAGATACCAGACTTCTATTCTCAGCTCTCCCTCATGACCTCGGTCTAGCCATCATAGACTCAAAGGTCAGAAGGGACCAAAATGATCATCTGGTCCAGGGGTCTCAAACTCACATCACCATGAGGGCTGCATGAGAACTAGTACGGGGCCACATGAGTACTAGTATATTAGCCTGAGGACCGCACTACCGAAACCTTTTCATGCAATGCTATTGCAAATATTACTAACAATAGTGTTATTGCTGGCTGCAGGAAATATCTTTAGGGGCCACATGCAGCCCATGGGCTGCCTGTTTGAGACCCCTGATCTAGTCTGACTTCTGCACAATGCAGGCTACAGAACCTCAACCACCCACTCCTGCGATAAGCCTCTAACCTATGACTGCGTTATTGAAGTCCCTAAATCATGGTCACTCCATCAGCAAGTGAGCTGTGCCCATGCTATATACCAGGGGTGGCCAAACTTATGGAACTCAAGAGCCACACAAGTTGATTATTAAACCTTCAAGAGCCATACTGAGGCATATAGCCATATACTTTTACTTACTCCAAAATTACTAAGTTTAAAATTCATTGCACACTTTAATTTTATCATAAAAAGAGGACAAATGTTGATCCTACTAATGTCAGATTCTAATAATTACTTAAGGTTACCACAAAAATTAGCCCTATACAGTAAAAACTTTGCTGCTGCTCAGTGTAGAAGACTGCAGGTTAGTTGCAAGTTTTTTAAAATCCCAGTCATGCTGCACTTCTCCCACCACCCCTGACCATGCAGCGCTTCACCCCCACCATCCAGACCCCCCTCCTGAACTCCTAGGTTGAGGCAGCTTTCCTAAACTGATTTGCTGACGTTCTTCCCGGAGCCACAATTTTTCATTCAAGAGCCGCATATGGCTCCCAAGCCACAGTTTGGCCACGCCTGCTACAGAGGAAGACAAAACAACTGTGTCTGTTTCTCCTGTCGCTGGTTGGGACAGAGGTTGTCTCTCACAGTGTCTGTTCAGAGAAGCATTCAGTTATGTCAATAGTAATTAATTCCAAACAAGAACAGTGGGAAAAATCCAAAATTTCACCAGCTGAAACCTTCACCAGCCATGCAGACTTGCCCCTTGGTCTTGATGTGCAAGGCCAAGAATCATCTCGAGTGTTCTGTGACGTGCACTGGACACTCCTTGGTTTCCAGGTGGAGTTAAAGGTGCTGGTGTTTATCTATAATTGTCTACATGGCCTGGGATCTACTTATTTGCCAGTCTGTTGGTGCTTCCTGGAACATGAGACCCATTGTCAGTTACAAGGGAAATGTCCCTTCTGTCATAAAATACTCATGTAGAGCCTTGCCAAGCCAGGGAGACACGCTGCACTAGACACGTTGCTATTTGATCCAGGCTCTGCAGAACAGGCAATATTGAGAACGGTGGAGTTGTCAGAGGATCCCATCTCAATCTGCTTTCTGGACAGGGATGTAAGCTCCCAGCAGGGACTTGTGATTGCCCTGTTTCCTGGACCTCCCTCCCCTGCTCTGTATCTGGGCTGCTGCAGGTATAGAGTTACTGTTCACTTCTCAAGGGCTGTCAGAGCCATAGCATGGTATTGGGTGCCCATTGACTTTGGTCACTGGCAATAGGGTCACACAGAGCCAAAGCAAAGTCAAGTCAGGCAGTTTAGATACAGGGAGACAAAAGGTGAGGAAAACACTCCTGTTTCACCAGCTGTGTTCAGCAGCAGAAATGACTGTCATGACCAGTAGCTGGCTTTTCCTGGGCTCATCTGACTCCCCTCTTTCTGCTTGCTCTGGAGTTGGAGCTAGAACTCACTTCTCTGCCAGCACTGCCAGGTAGCATGTTCCACATGCTGGTACCTCTGTGTGTGAAGTGAGCTAGTCTGTGCTCCCCACCATCCTGTGGTCAGCAGCTCAGCAAATCACACTATCCATGGGACATTGAAGGGCAGACCATGGGGGAGGGAGCCAGGGGCTGGGGGGGGGGGGGGGAATCGGGAAAGCTTGAGGGAGGGCTGAATCAGCCTCCTACCATTCTGCCCCTGATTTCTATTCACCTCCCCCAAATTGCTCCCCCAGCTGGCCCTCACTCCAGACAGCCACAGCTGCCACCTCCTGCACCATGGCTGGGATGCTATGAGAGCAGAGGCCAGCAGACCTGTCCACACTCACCCCAAAGGAAGCCCAGCTAAAGCTGCAGTACCTTTGCCCACAGCAGCCCTAGAGACAAGGGCTGCCCTACAGGAGCCCATGTGATGCATTTGCCCCACAGGAGGCAAGGACACAGCCCCATGGCAGCCTCCACTCTCTAGGAGGGGCTCTCCCTTCTTCTCCCAGACAGCAGTAGGCCTGCTAAACACTGACATTAATATTCCCAGGCATGATTTGGAGCAACCAGCACACCGGCAACAGTACCTGCTGTAGTGTGCAGTGGTGAGATGCCCCCCCCCCCCCCCCCCCGTCACTCCAAAGGAGGCTTCATTTCCAGCCTAATGCCTAGATGCAGTTTGTGCGGCACACTAGGGGAGAGGCCTGTGGAATATTTTCCACACAGCAGCAGGCTGACATGAACTGCTGCCTCTTGTCTGGTTTCCTGTTTGCCTAGGAGCGTGAAATCTGATGCACTTTAGAGAAAGCAGAGCTGTTCCCAGAAGCTGGCTCAGAGAATTATTCAGCCCAGGAGGAGGCTCACCAAACAAGTTTTTAAACCCTTTATCTTAAGGTGAAAAGTTACAACTGCTGAACAGTTTCCAGGGAAATTGTGTCTAGAAAGAAGCAGGAAACTTTCTGCCGCTTTAAACAGCCAGCTCTTATCTATGGCTATATCTACACTGGGAATTTAGTTTGAATTAAGGAGGATTAATTTGAACTAAATTAGTGCACCTCCACACTGGCTTTCATCAGTTTGAACTAAGGAATACCTTAGTTCGAAGTCAAACTAAGGAAAGCTTACTTCGAAATAGTAAAACCTGCCTTTAATTTGAACTAACCCAGTGTAGATGCATTAGTTTGAACTAACCATTAGTTCTAATTAAACACAGTTCAACCTTCTTCCTCCCAGGGTGCATGGCCCCAAGGAGGAAGTGTCTTCCTCCTTTTATGGGATTAGATGGGGGGATGGCCCTTCTCATGTGCCATGTTGTGGGAATATGGTGGTGATTTTTACCTATAGCCTTATGGATCCACTCATAACTTCATTGGGCTCACTCATAACTTTATTGGTTTATGGTTCTAATCCACTCTTGTATAACTTCACCCCAATTTTGCCTTGATCTCCAGGAGCCTTAATCAATTGTTTCTTATTTTCTGCCAGTCTTCATATAGCCTTGACTGGTTGTAACAATCTGTGTCAATTTCTATTACATTTTGATTAATTCCCATTTGTAATAGTAACCCAATATTTGTATATTGTCTCTGCCAATCTTTGTTTCATTTTAATTGCTTCACATTGATGGTCTTATCTTAGCATTTACAACTTTGTTACATTAATCTTGTCAATCTCCATTTAGTTTTAGTGGATTGGAATAAGTATTTTCCTCTAGGCTGGTTGTAGCACCTTAGACTTGAACTACCACCCTTGGGGTTCACTTAAGTGCAGGGGAGCAGCTCTGTCCCCTGAGCCACACAGCTGCACCCTGTACTGCTATATGAATTTGTCCCTATTTATCTTTAAGCTCTGGTTATACCACTACCTTTTCCCCAATCTCTGTAGCATTCCATACTCCATATTATAAATGTAGAAACTCCATTTTGCAACCAATGTACCCCATCTTGTGTACAACTGAATAGGCTATAATGTGTGGATGGAGGGTGGATGTGTGTGTGAACTAGCCCCAAGCTGCCAGCTTGTTCTGATCAACTATGTGTGAACCAGCCTCAAACTGTCAGCCCACCCAGATGAAGTGGGAAGCCCATCTCAACTGCTGAAGAATGTGAATACACCCTAAAAACAAAGGAATGAAGGATCCACCCCAGAAGCAGCCACCCAAGAAAATGAGCTGAGGGTCACATCCACAACTGCCTGGTGACTAATGGTCACAGAGCGCCTGGAGTGGCATGACAAAGCTATAAAGACTGGGTGAGATCCCAGAGCAAAAGGGGGAACTGTCCTGCATACCACCTGGAAGAAAGGAGCATTGGTGGGCGCCCAACAAAGATCCTGCTCCTCCTCATGTTCAGCTTCCCTGGCCAGGCAGCTGCCATGAACCCCAGCAACAAATACTAGCAGGGACTCCAGCAGCAGCAGCATCAGGGCTGGTAGTAACACAGACTGCAGAACATTGTATGGTATGCTTGGGTGCATGGATGAGTGTGTGTGTGGGGGGGCATAGGGATAAAGTTGATAACTAACTTCTCTTTATTTGTAATAAACACAGCATATTCCCTTTTCCCCCTAAAAAGATCTCAGGTACTCATCTGGTATAACAACGTTCCCACATTTCCCATGGTGCCCCCCTCCTAAGCTGAACTAGCAAGTCCTGTGCATGGACATGCTAGTTCAATTTAGGTTTCTAGTGTGGGCGTGCTAATTCGAACTAAGTTAGTTCAAATTAATCAAAATTAGTTTGCACTAATTAATTCAAACCAACTTAGTTCATACTAGCATTCTGAGTTGTAGACATAGCCATGGGGTCAGGTGCTTTGCCTGGCCTCACTGCTGAATACCTTCTATTATGGCCAGACATGTGCTACCTCCATGAGCTGCCTGAGGTAAGACCCAGCAGGGAGGCCCTACTGCAAATACCAGTAGATGTGGAAACCAGTCACATTTTTCAAATGGTCTTTCCTGGGTTCCCCCTGAGGGTTGTCCCAGGAGCTAGCAGACTAACAGACTTATCACTCTCTTCCAAAGCCTACTAGACCAACTGGAACCAACTGAAATGGCCAACTGCTGGAAATCTCACTGAAGAAGGTGTGTTGTTCAGGAACATAAGGCTGTAAGGGCTGGGACGAAACTCCTGGCAAACAGAACAGCTCAGCTGCAAACATGGAGCAGCAAGACAGAACAGGCAGCAAGGACAAGAGCATGGCGTGAGGGTCAGAGACTTAGAGGAAGGGATGAAAACCCTGACACTTTTACCACAATGGCAGCTCCCCACTCCTAGCACTGCAACCTGGCATGTAGGGTCACAGCATCACTCGGGTTTAACATACTAGGTTTCAAGTTTTCTGGGGGTGCAACTGAGCCCATGAATCAACATTAAAACTGCCCCAGTAAATGAAGATGCTCCAGAAGGCTGTGTATATCTATTGGGCTTACATTGCTATGACAGCCTTCTGCCCTAGAGTTTGGTCTTGCCTCAAGATTGAAGATCAGGGAAGAAGGTCTCATTCTCTCCCCCACTCTCCCAAGGTTCCATGCCTCCTCTTGTGCCATATGCCATCTGCTTTAGAAGATTCGTTCTTTGTGGTGCAATTGAAGCCAGGAAACAGCTGTGCTGACAGGATAAGATTAGCCCAGGACTGTGAGCCCAAGAAACCCTCCAAACGCTCTGATCTTTAGAATCCAAACCCAGATCTGGGTCTGAATTTCACAGCCAGTTCATCTATTTGAAATGGAATGGACCAAAACCACAGAGCCAGACACCCCTGTAGTAGAAAGTGAGAGCCTATGCATAAAGCTAAGAAAATAACAGATAAGCCATGCACTTTGAGCAGCTGGAAATCTAGCTCCAAATTCTATAGTTCTGGCCTCTCCAATCTCTGAGGGTGAGCTATCACCAGTTGCTCTCTTCTTCTGGTTTAAAATTATTGCAGAAATGAGCAAATGTTCCACATGGCTGGAAAGTTCCATTTAACTCAGTTCAGACTCATCTTCTCGCCCTTCCCCACAGCCCTGTCAGCTCCTCTTCTGCATGTGTCTCATCTAAAGCACTTTCAACCTGAGCCATAGTAAAATATGTCTATAGCAACCATACCACCTTGACTGTGACCTCAGTGAAACAGGGCCAGACCTGAGAATCCAGAGGCTTAGTCTACACAGCAAAATTTTGCCAGCATACCTATGTCAGCTAGGAGTGTGAAAAGAAAAAAAATCAGCTCTGTAGCCAACATAGCTATGCCATCAGCAACCCCCCTCCCCAACAGCCCCCTGTATAGCTGTGCAGGCAGAAGAGTTTGTTCATGACCCCATAACTGGAATTGTTTGAGAAGGTGGTGTATCTATGCCGACAGAACTCCTGTTGGCTTACGCTGCCTCTCTGCTAGCACTAGAGGCCTGCTAGCCTAGCTATTCTGACAAAGGTTCTGTAATGGAGTCAAGCCCCGCAAGCAATGCCTGCAAAAGACACTTGCGTGGGTGGTGAAAGACTCACAGAGTATGCAGATGGTGCTGGGTGATACAGGAAGTGGTGCCCTCTCTTTCTGAAAGCTAGCAGCAAAATAAAGCACTGCCTGGCTGGAGGCAACGAACAATGCTAAGCACTCCTGGCCACAGCTGGTCATTAGGGCTGATGGCACCTGCTGTAAGTGCAGGAGGTTCTAGCCAGCTTCCAACTCTGTGTTACCTGGGGAAGTTCCCTTCTTCACCTGGCTTTGCTCTGGAGCATTGCAAGGGCAGTGGGGTGGCTATATTCAAGCCTAGAGGTGGTGCATGATTTCAGTGTGAGAGGAGCTATACTGTAATATGACAGCCTGTAGTACAACAGCTTTAGGCCTGGCTGTCTATCGCTCTGTGGAGGAGAGGGCTGGACTCACTTGTACTCCTGGCACAACTTCTCTGGGTGCCAGCTGAAGGGGTTCACTTGCTCACTGGGAGAGAGAATGAGAACTGGGATGCTACGGATATGAGGGGAGGGGACATAAGGCTTAGCATCCTCACAGGATGCTGCTAACCCCCACTGAGGTCAGGCAGGGCAAGTGGAGGCATTAGCCCAACAGAGGCTCCCCAGGATACCTAGCAAACCCCAGGCAGACTGTTGACAGCCCTTCTTCACTCCCCGTCAGACTCAAGGTTTGCTTGCATTCAGCACATTGCTGCATGAAGTTCTGAAGAGACTGTGCTTCTCTTCTCTTCCTCCTTCAGAGGGGAAGAACCTGGCTAATGCTGGGAACCAGGCATAGTCAGCATCAGAGCCAAATAGCAGGCTTCACTGATATTGTACCCCTGAGTCTAGTGAGCTTGAGAACAGACTTGGACAAGCCAATAAAACAATTGATCTGCAAACACTTGGATGATAACAGGGTTTTAAAGATGAGCCAGGATGGATGTATTACAAATCATGACAAACCAACTTGATTTCCTTCTCTGACAGGGTTATTGGCCTAGGGGATAGGGTGGAAGCAGTAGACATGAACTATCTTGATGAAAGAATGGCTTGACACAGTCCTACATGATATTCGCTTATGCAAATTAGGGAACTGTGATTTAGATCAATGGCTCTCAACCTGTCATCTGTGGAGCACTGGTGGTCCATGAGGGTGGGGGGAAGAGATAATTACTGCAGGTAAACGTACTGTGACAAGTGCAATATGTTTGTGGGTTAGCATAATAAATTATTAGAAATAGCTGTATTTTGAATACCCCTTGATATGTAAATTTGACTCCCATCATCCATAGGTAGAACCCTACAAATATGCAGATATCTGCATTATATCCATGGACCATTTCTTACAGATGCAGATTGGATGCGGATCCACATATTTGTATCTGCGTAGGGCTCTAGCCATAGGCTATATTAAAATGTTCATAATGATTTGCTTACATGGTGATCCACAAAAGCTTTCAATGATGATTCAGTGGTCTGCATAAAGGAAAAGGTTGGGAACCGCTGATTTAGATGGAATGGCTAAAACATAAGTTAACAAAGGGTTAAACACCCATATTCAAAATATAGTTATCAATTGTTCCCTGTCAAACTGGGAGGGCAAATCTAATGCAGTGCTGGTCTGCTAGCACTCAGTATTTTAATTAATGACTTGGATAATGGAATGGAGAGGGTGCTTATAAAATTGGCAAATGAGACTAAGCTGGGTGTGGTTACAAGCACTTTGGGGTGACCTTGACAAGCTGGAAAAATCAATCAGAAATCAGCCAAACAGTTTAATAAAGACAAGTACAAAGTTCATCACTTAGGAAGAAAAGATCAAATGCATGACTACAAAACAGGGACTAACTGGCTAAGTGGTAGCACTGCTGAGAAGGATCTGGTGGGTTATAATGGGTCTTCAGTTGAATATTATGCAGATGCAAAAGGCTAATATCATTTTGTATTAACAAGAGTCTCATTTGGATGATGCAGGAGGTCCTTGTCCTTCTCTACTCAGCACTGGAGAGACTCTAGCTAAGTACCATGGTCAGTTCTGGCTGCCAGACTAGAGAATTGTAGGGTTGGAAGGGACCTCATGAGGTCATCTAGTCCAACCCCTGCTAAAAGCAGGGCCACTCCCACTAAATCATCCCAGCCAGGGTTTTGTCTAACCAGCCCTTAAATGTTTCCACAGATGGAGATTCCACCACCTCCCTAGGCAGCCTACTCCAATGCTTCATCACTCTCCTAGTGAGAAAGTTTTTCCTAATATCCAGCCTCAACCTCCCCTCCTGTAACCTGAAACCATTGCTCCTTGTTCTGTCCTCTGTTACTACTGAGAACAGCATAACTCCTTCCACTCTGGAGCACCCCTTCAAGAAGTTGAAGGTTGCTATCAGAGGAGAGCAACTAACTAAAATGATACAAGGTTTAGAAAACCTGCCTGTCAGGAAAGGTTAAAGTACTGGGTGTGTTTAGTTGAGAATTAAAAAGCCTGAGGGGGGATGTGACAGGGCAACACTCAGCTCAGGAGAGCCTCTGAGGGGCCTCAAGGGTGTGGTGCTATGGTCTTTTTTCTGCCCCTGCCTGTCACCCATCAGGTTTCCAGTGGCTCAGCCCTCCAACCAGTCACACAATCAAAAATGGAGTCCTTCCAGCTCAGCAGAAGTCCAGCAAAACTGTTGTCTTCAGCCCCTCTGGGCCCTTTAAATCTAACTCTTCACTTGGGATTCTAAACCAGCTTTGTCCCCGTCTCAGAGCTGAGACCACTTCTCCAATGGCCGTTGGGGGAAGCCAGCCCATGCACAACTGGGCACCAATGTTCTCTCTAAGCTGTGTGTGTGCGTGCACGTGCAGCAACCCCAACTCCTCCGTGCACTCCTCGCTGCCTGTGGCGCAGGGCTTCAGCTGCAGCTCCTTCTGGACGGAGCACAAGTTCTTCCCACTGGCAAGGAGCAGTTCTGTGGAGTTTAAAATCTCCTCTGAATATGCTCAGGGCGGGAGATTTTAAACTTCCCAGCACAGCTTCCTGCCACCCAGAAGAAGGGCGGCAGTGAGGGGCAGGCTCCGTGTGGGAGAAGCTCTGGCAGCGGCAGCTGTGACCTGAGGGAGTCAGGTACCCGGGGGCAGGGGTGCCCAGGAGACTTGGGGAAGTTGGCTGCAGGGCGCACAGAGGAGGCACCCAGCTGTGGGACTTGGGGAATTCCCCTCTCCTCCACCTGCGAGGGAAAGTACTGCAGGGGAGCAAGCAGCTTCCCCAGGAGTAGGGTTGCCAGATATCTGGCAAGAGGAGGACATGTCCTCCTTTTCACCTTCATGTCCTGACTCCTCCATCCTCTAGGCATTCTAAACATAGGTGATTCCCCCACTCATGTTACTTTTTTATGAGTTGAATGTTAAAAAAAATAAGAAAAGAAAAAAGAAAAAGAAACACTCAAACCCATGAGTCTGAAGCTAAGTGTCCTGTACACAGGAAACAAAGGGGAGCAGATCATACAGTTCCTCCGATTCTGAGACACTCTCATAACATCACCTTTTGTGGTATAATTAGTAAAGCAACAGACTCTGAGTTAGAGGTTTATGGGTTTGCACCCTATGTTGGGTATTTTGAATTTTTTTTTTTTTTTTGGACTGTTATGCCCTATGGAAGGGCTACACTGGGGTAGGAGAGGGAGGGGGAAGGAAACCCTAATAAAATGAAAGAAAATAAAGTATACTGTGAATAAAATACTAACAGGGACCAATTAAGTAAAACAAATAAAGGCACATTTGAATTGGTTAGAAACAACATAGGACTTTTTTTTTTTTAATTGTAAAACAGGCTGCTGTGGAAAATGAAAAAGCAGCAAGTCAACTTTTTTAGCTTTGTAGATGTTTTTCAAGTTAATATTTGCAAACTTAGGGTTTTGTTTTTTTTTAGTCTCATGAACATTAATGAAAGATTCATGAAAAATGTTCATTTACTGGAAAAAAATCACTTTTCAGTAAAATAAGACATTTTGGTAATTTTTTTTATTTTAAAATAATTTAAAAAACACATGACTTTGTGATGTTTTAATGCTGCATTCATTATCATTACCATTTTCCATGAGACAATATGGTAATGACAGCAGTGTTCCCTCTAAGCTGATGATGCAGCTGAGCAAGTTATGGATATGCTTTGTGGGCCAGCAGGCAGTGAGGAAGGACCCATATAAGTTGGGGAACTTGCTCACCTGCATCCATAAGTTGCTCAGCTGCATCATTATCTTATAGGGAACACGGCTGGGCACCAACGCAGGGACCCTGTTATAGGGAACTTTGCCAAAGATATTTGTAATAGACAGTGTAGTGATGCTTGCAGGCTTTCCCATGGGAACGACTTTCCCAGGAACTATTTTCTGGGCTGTCTGCCCAGAAAAATTGTACCAGCATCTGCCTATGTTTTTGCTTTCACAGGTGTTTAGGCCTGTTTTTGCTCATTGTGCGTTATTTTGTGCTTTTGCATTTTTGTGCCCTTCAGAGCCAGCTTGGCTGGTTCAAGCCTGTTCAGGGAGGGTGGGTCTGATCCCCACGCCCCCTCTGAATTGTGCCATATGTTAGCACAGCCCCTATGATTGCTGGATCTCACCGAATGGGTCTTATGAGAAACGTGCCTTGGAAACCTCCTCGGGGTCATCTGCAGCTGTGAAAGGGGTCCCCGGCTGCTGAAGGGATGTAAGCTCTCACCACTTTATATTTTGCTTTGCTTTGCTTAGGGTGACTTATTCAGTATACTATCCTGGCATTTAATAAATATCAATCTTCTTTTAAGTGGTCTTTGTCTGTGTCCAGGAATGGTGCTGGGGATTGTGCCGCCCCGCAGCAGTGCGATGCTGGTGCATATGAGTGACCTCATCAGGGGAGCGCAATGGCGTTGTCCCCTTTTGGCGCCCCTCAAATGCTGGAGCCCCGCTGCAATGCAGGGGCTGCTTATCATGTAGCACCGGCCCTCTCTGTGTCTGGTGAATCCACAAACGAACCTCCCCTTTCAGGACACAGCCCTACACACAGCAGCCATGCCCTGATTCATGAAGCTATCTGCTGCTACCTCCCTGGGATTTCCTCACACTGACCTCTTTATCATCACCCCTTACCTCAGGGTGACAGGGTCCCAGCTGAAGTAAACACAACACAGCTACTGCCAGACAGTCCCCTTCTTTGCCTCTTTGGACCTAGCCACAGCCTGACCTGTTCACACCCTGCAGCTCCTTTTAGCTGAGTCTGCTGGGCTCTGATTAGCTGCTTCCACGAGGCCTTGCTAAGCAAGACCGAAGGACCCACCTCCATGGCTTCTTCCTGGGCCAGTGAGCGGGGAAACTGCAGGTCCTCTAACAGGGGGCCTCAGAGGATCAGGTGCACCATATGGAAAACCTCTAGTGTAGTGGCTAGCACCTCTGCTTAACGTGCAGAAGGTCCTGGGTCCAATTCCCAGGGGGTTGGACTCGATGATCTCATGAGGTCCCTTCCAGCTCTATGATTTGATTGATTGATCAGCCCAGACCACACAACAGCCCTCACATATGGTAATATAATATAGAGGACAGAGAGCAGTTGTTCTCCATGTCCACTGAGAGTAGGACAAGAAGTAACAGTTTCAATCAGCAGCAAGAAAGGTTTAGGTTGGAGATTAGGAGAAAGTTTATAACTCCAGGGTAGTTAAACTCTGGAACAGCTTCCAATGGAGGTTGTAGAATCACCATCACTGGAGGCTTTTAAGAATAGGTTGGACAAATGCGTCTCGGGGCTGGTCGAGGTTTACTTGGCCTTGCTTCAGCCCAGAGGACTGGACTTGAGGACCTCCCAAGGTGCCTTCCAGCCCTACTTTGCTATGACTCTGTGAACTTTTGTGCAGCACAGCTGTACCATGGGCCGAGCATGACCATGGGCCACCTGGGCCCAGCATCCCACCAATGTAACAAACTAATCCAGGAGATTGCTAATTTATGGCACTTGCCCTTTTTACAGCAGCAGGCCTGCAGGCTTTAGTCTGTCACATACAATGGCTCTCAGCAGTGTGTCTGGGACTACTAGAAAACCACTCTCTTCACACTTGAGCCCCCTACACCCACATACTGCACAACACCATGGTTTTCAGCAAGTCAGCTCTCAATATCCACTCAGCACATGGTGGTGGGGGGAGTCCAGCAAATCAGAGCAGAGTTAAGGAGAGGTGCTCCCTGCCGTCCAGTAAGTCCAGTGAGTCCAGCATTGTCCTGTCAATAGCATATCTACCACAAGTGCCACAGGACTCTTGTTGGTTTTTGTATCTACCACAGAAAACAGTTGTACTTCCAAGGGAAGGGGAGCTCAGCCGGTGCAGGCTGCTTGGAAGCTAGCCCATCACTGCTGTCAGCCTGTTCCTAGCACCATTGGCACCTGCCAGGGTTAAGAGCTGGGGGTCATTTTAACACTGCCCACCACCTACTGATCGATCACCTTTTACGACAAGATGCAAGCTGGTTTTCAAAAGTGAACTCTAAATGCCCTGCACTCCTTTTCTGTGCCAGCAGGTGGCAGCATGACAGAGCCAGGAGCATTGATACTTATTTCTGCCTCAGTGCACGAGCTATCATCTATGGCAGTGGTTCTTAACCACAGTGTCAGGATACATTACTGTGTCACCACACAGTGGTACGTGTGTCATGCCAGGAAGATGGCTGATTTCAGCCTGGGTGGGGTGGGTTATTGTATCCTGTAGGGTGGCATATTGCGAACAAGTGTATCATGACCCACAAAAGGTTGAGAACCACTGATCTGTGGTTGTATTTGAGCCAGTGGGGACCTTGCAACACTCCACAGCTGCCAGTGTTTTACAGGGGAGGGTTAGAAGATGCAGACTGTACTGAGTGAATTAATTCACTGATTTGTGCACTCACAACACTTGAACCAATTCCGACTGCAGCACAGCTTTTCAGCAAGCAAGCCGATCCCTTAAACAAGCAGTGTGTCACTGCTCCCCTACAGGGCACATTGCTATAGGCTGCAAAGGGAGGGTACAATCACCACTGCAGCAAACAGGATCCCGAGCAGTGACCTGTCAAAAGCCTTTGTCCTCATTGAGGGCTAGGTCAACAAAGCAGCTGAAGCGTCTGAATTCAGCCATTTTTGAATCATCTGCACATAAGAAGTGCCTGAACTACACAGTGGATGGGAGGTTTGGGGACGTCACATCCTTCAAAACCACCACCTTTCTGCTAGAACAAGCAGGGAGACATTTCACCCCAAAAGGCTGGTTTTCTGCCCTGCTGAAAGCACCAGAAATGATGATCAAAACTTAGCTCCAATGTCAAAGTGACACATCAGGAAAGCGCATGATACAGGCTCAGGGGGCTGACACAGCAGTCTGCCCACTGTTATCAAATACGTTTGTTTGAAATGCCCCTCTCTCCCCCCAATTTCCCTATGGACTCTCCTGCTCAGCAGGTAGGTGTGCACCAGGGGAAGCAAATAGTGCCTTTGTGCAGTTACTGGAAGTCGCCTGACTCCATGCCACACTACTCTTTGCAGTGATGTCCTGTTCAGTCTGAAGTCCTCCTAAGAGAATATAAGCCACTTGCTTTTGGGTCTGGACCACAGGTCACTTGGCACCTTTTCTGAAGGCTCCACGCTCAGTTCCTACCAAGGTAGATCCTTCTTCCCACCAGCGACTGATTTCCTCCGTGAGAGTTCCAGTAGGCTCATGGGGTCGCAGTGCCACTCACTCAAACTTGGCCTACCCAGACTCCTGTCATTTTGATGGCTGGGCCAAGCCTGAGGTGCACAGGGGCCCCACAGGTTGCACTATCTGGTGCAGGAGGGCAAGCACAGCCCGCCCCATTGGCTAAGAGCTGCCTATGAGCCTTTGAATGTTCTGACAACCCAAATTTGATGTCCTGAGACACTCTACACTCTGTGCTGCAGGATGCTACAGGACAAGAGAGATTAGATAGACTGGTGGATTACCAACCAGGATTTGTTGCGTGGAGCCGAAACATTCAATGATCACAAGTGCAATTTCAGTTGGAATTTCCATTAGGGCCTTGCTGTGCTCCCCCTATGCGCTGGCTGCCCACTAGCAAGCAATGGCTGAGTCATGCTTCCCCTTCCATGAGTTGACAGCCATGGAAAGCCTTTGTTCTCCATCCAGCCACAAGAGTGGTGCAGCAGAGCCAGAGCGCAACACCCCACCAAGCGGATCCACTCTGAGGGATGGGACAGCCAAATCAGTGAGAGGGTGCAAGCTTATCCTTGACCTCTCTGCCTCTGGAACAGCTTGTCGTGGGATGGAGACCTAGGCATTAGGAGCTGGACTCAAAATAACTCTACTTGCACTTTGGCTTGGCCTTTCCCAGGGATTAAGATATAATTTAGTGGCCCCAGAACCCTCCGAAATTGGCAGGCTCCCTTCATGCCAAGCGGGCCCCCCTCATGCTGGGGGAGGACCCCCTCATGTACCCCATCTCCTGCCCCCCACATGCCTGCCCCACCACCCCAGCTACTGTCCCCCTACACCTACCCCAACTCCTGCTACCCATGCACCTACCCCCACCCCAGCTTCCTTCCCCAAATGCCATCCCTCCACCCCAGCTCCTGTCCTCCACACACCAGCCCCCCAACCCAACTCCTGCTCCCCACATGCCAGCCCCCCACCACAGCTTCTGCCTCCACCCCAGCTCCTGCTCCCAGCCCCTGTCTGGCTGCTGGTCCCCACAGCCCTCTGCTGCGCTGTGCCACCTTCCCACGCTGCCTGGGCCAACCCCCTCCCCCACGCTCTTTCCCCACCAGGCCAGCTCACCTGCCTCCGAACCCCCCCACCCCCAGGACCCCCTTACCTAGCCACAGTACTGAGAACCCCCAGCTCCAACTCCAGACCTGGGCTGGCTCTGACTGAGCATGTGCAGAGGCTCTGAGCATGCTCAGTGAGAACCAGCTCAGGACAGCAGAGTTAAAAGCTCCCAGCAGGAGCAGCTCCCCTGCCCGGCTGGAATGCACCAGAACAGCATTCCAAGACCTGCTATTTTTAGGGGCTACATGTTTGGGGGAACCCTAAAAATAGAAAATGGAGCTGGAACACTGCTTTCCAAGGCCCAGTATTTTTAAATGCGGAGCCCTGGAAAACAGCATTCCAGCTCCATTTTCTATTTTTAGGGGCCCTGGAACACTGAACCCCTAAAAACAGTGGGCCCCAGAATGCTGTTCTGGTGTGTTCCAGCTTAACTTTAACCGCTGCCCTTTCCTTCAGCCACCCAACAACTCTTCAGGTCAATCATTCCTGCACTGGAGGCATAACCACAGCTCACATTAAGCACAAAACGCTACCAAAGCTGGTAGCCTGCAGAAATGGAGGAAGGTGGCTCAATACCAAGGAGATCCCAAAAACTGAAGCTTGCAGCTTCTGTGAGTGCAGTCACAATTGGGCCTGTCCCATGTATGGGTTTGTCTAGGATAGTGTTACTGTGTGATGTAATCTCACACCTGTTGGTCTATCCCAAGGAGATAAAATTGCAGCAGCTGCACAAGGATATCAGATCTGAACAAGTGATTCTTAGGGATTATTAACTGATGAATTTCATGTGCAGGGGAGTGCAGAAGGGGGAGGGGGTTCTTTCCTGTTTGGGAACTGTGTATGACACCTTACAATTTTCCAACATCCATTTCCTCTGGAATTTTCCTCTCCTCCAGCCCCCACAGTGACTAATTCTTGGTCTGTTGCAAGCAGTTCTTTTGCCAGTACTCCAGCATTCAAAATCCGAGGTCACTGTAACCGGACACATAGGTCACATGGTATTATATCCCTACACTGATTGGATGAGGAGTATAAACTTTGGAATCACCTGTCTGGAGCATGGATTCTCATTTGCAACTTCAGAAGTTGATTTTTGGGAGTATTCTCTGAAAGTCATAAATCTTCCTTCCTGTGCACCCGTTCACTGGGATATTTGTTGAAAGACAGGGGTGAAGATTGGGTTCAATATAGAAGTATTTTCGCAGTGCTAATAAACAGATGTGGGGTGTTTCACCATCAGGTTTTGAGACCAACAAAGCAGTGGTTTCAATCTTTTTTCATTTGCAGCAGGGCTGGCTCTAGCTATGAGCCAATGAGGCACTGGCTCAGGGCACCTTAGCTTAGGAGTGGCACAGTGGGCTGGCCCAGAAGCTGGACCCTGTGCTCCCACCCCTACCCTGAGCCAGCCACTCTGCTCCCAGGGGTGAAGCGGGCCAGCCCATGGGGCAGACTCTGCTCCCCCCCCCCCCCCGGCACTAGCCCTCCCTGCCCATATGGTAGAACATCTGGCCCAGGGGCAGGGCAGGAGAGTGGAGCCCAGCATCTGGGCTGGCCTGCTCTGCCCCTGGGCCAGCTGTTCCCTGCCCCCGGGGCAGGGTGAGCTGGCCCAGGGCAGAAGTCGGGTTCCACCTCCCCACACAACTGCTCCCTCCAGGGTGCAAAAGCAAAAGCCAGCTTGGAGCACCACAACCCCTTGAGTCAGTCCTGATTTGCAGACACCTAAAATTTTTCAGAATGGACGTGTGGACCTCTTTGGAAATCTTAAACATAGTTTGTTGGTCCTCAGAGGTCCGTCAACCACATGAAAGCTGCTGTTCTATGGTAATAACAACCTTTTGTGGACTCCTTAGACATAGTGGATCTGTGGACCACAGGTTGAAAACCACTTCAGTAAAGTAACTCACTCTGTGGGTCCAAAGTGGTAGCCATGTTAGTCTAGTTCAGTAAAACAAACAAGGAGTCCTGTGGCACTTAAAGACTAATAAATGTATTTATTGAATGAGTTCCCCCTCTCTTCAAAGCATCTGACAAAGTGAGATTTTTGTCCCATGAAAGCTCATGCAATAAATAAATTTGTTAGTCTTTAAGTGCTACAGGACTCCGTGTTTGTTTCATTCTGTAGCGTGTGTCTGTATCCCCCAGTGGCAATACCATATATAGAAGTTTATGAGTCTGCTTCTGTCTCTGAACTAATGTATGTGATCCTTCAGCTCAAACAAAAGACACTCAATTTTTAGATCCAATTAATTCATTGCAGATGACCCATCCAGGGGTCCTGCTGGATTCACACTAGGTTTGCCAACAGATCTTTACAGGTGCCTAGTTCAGACTGTAACACACATCAGCTCATAATTGACATGCTGCAAAATGTGAGTGATGTTTTATAAATGTCACTATTCTTATGAATCAACAATCAGTCTGTACCACTGCACAATCAGACAACTGATTCTAATTTTAAAACACTAATAGCCTGCGGCTGCCCACACCCAGGCAATCTCGTTGGCACTAATGAAACTGCAGGGGTGTCACTGAGAGAAGAATTGGCTCTCAGCATTCCTAATTTGACATCTGTCACAACGACATGGCACAGTACTGCAGTTTAATCAGCGACCCCCAGGCAGAAGAAAAGACCACTTTGGTGAC
Organism: Podocnemis expansa; assembly: GCA_007922195.1. NCBI lineage: Eukaryota > Metazoa > Chordata > Testudines > Podocnemididae > Podocnemis > Podocnemis expansa. Next base: position 25,337,162 of record ML682016.1, read on the forward strand.
ACCTGCATTGTACAGAATTCATTCTCCTACCTGCTATCACCTCATCCAGCTTGCTATTAAATACCACAAAATCCCTTTCCTTAAAGAGCCAAGTTGATCAAAATTATTATTAATAAATAAAAAGAACTAAAAAACAAAGTTGAAATTTTGACATTCGTTCCATTATGGCAGGTTTAGCCATGACCCATTTTTTCCTGAATGTTTTTGCACAAGTTTTTTAATTGAATGTTTTGTCAAAAAGGTACTCAAAATGGAGACTGAAATTTTTCTGTGCCTTGCATGTTGACAAGTTCCAAAGGGATAGCTGCGTTAGTCTAGTTCAGCAGAACAAAACAGGAGTCTTTGGCATTTCTAAAGACTAACAAATTCATTGGTCATATGAGCTTTCATGGGAGAAAAATCCCACTTTGTCAGGCACTTTGAAAAATCTTCAAAGCGTCTAACAGAGTGGGATTTTCTCCCATGAAAGCTCATATGATCAATAAATTTGTTAGCCTTTAAAAATGCCACAGGACTCCTTGTTTGTTTTGCTGAAGTTTTTCTGTTGCCAACAAGTTGGGTTTTGGTAAATGAAAACTTACAACAATCATTTTGATTTAAAAAAATCAGTAGAATTTTTTTGCAAGCCAGTGGAGATTTATCCACCAAACACACACACAAGCATTTAAAAAAAACAAAAACAAAAAACCAAAACCAGCATTTTTCACAAACTTTCCACCCTCACACCGCTTTGGTTACAAAACTGGTACCATGTCTACTGCTAGCTGGTCCTTGCTATTAAAAACCCTATTTCTGGTTTCTACCATACTTGTATCCTTCCTTAGATTGAAAACAGAGTTTCTTCTTCTGCCATTGGTCAAGTCTGAACAATTTTCTTCTTTCGATTTTATTGTTACCTCAACGGTGTTTATTTTTAAAAATAAATTGTGTTCCTTAAAGGCTTGGTTACATGGTAGGAATCACAGGAAATAATATTTTGCATGAACTAAAATACAGTAAAAATATACAGTTGGCAATTTGATAGTGAGGAGAATATATTTCTGCAATAACACATACCTAAAACTAGAATTAGACAAAATCACCATAAACTAAAATTAGAAAAAGGAAAAAATGGAAAAATGTGATCTGAAAAAGACACTCTATTAATACAGGCTGAAAAGTGACTTGTGGAGTGCCTCTCTGATGGTGAACAGCCCATGAAGACACCTAAGTAACCTCTTTGCTATTAGGCCCTTCACAAATGCCTAACTGCACATGATCTCATTAGGTTCATGGATTCAAAAACCAGAAGGGAGCATTTTGGTCATCTATTCTGACCTTTGTAGAACACAGGCCCAAGAACTGCCCCAAAATAATTCTGAGAGCAAATCTTTTAGAAAAGTACCACCTTGATTTTAAAATGGTAAAATCTTCCATTCCTGTAGGCCATCAGCTTCTGGATGGATTAGCAACAGGCAAATTGCTAACAGTTCTGAGGATTCATTCATGGCCCTGCAGCTCATCCAACTCAGCAGCTCCTTGTTAATTCAGGTGGAGGTCAAGTGAGAACACACTGTCTCCTGGGATATCAACGTTTTCTCTTGTTGTCAGGATGCATGTGCTGCTTCTTTAAATTTGTAGCAAGAACCTGATGGTGCTGGAGAGGGGCCTAGGAAGCAGCTATGCGGGATAGGTTCAGGAATGATACCATTTCCTATAGCCTATTAGAGTTCCTTGCTCCATGCTAGATGAAAGCAACTCTCTCTTGTGTTTTGCTGCCATTTCCACATGATGCAGGGTAACACCAGGAAGTACACAAAAGAGCAGCACAGAAATAGGCGGGGAGGTGGGAAAAACTGTCCTGAAGCTCCACAAAGTGCACTGATGTGATTTGGCCCTATTTTGTCTTAATGTAGCCATGTCTCCCCAGCAAGAGATGCTGCCCAGTCCTAGTTCTTGGCATCACAATGACTTGGTCCCATATGAGCTACATGTATTAGGGCATTCTAAAAATAATGCATAGCTGTGGAAAACGAGCAACAATGCCACTAGGCAGTGGGTCCTGAGGAAAATTCATAACCCTGAAAGAACAAGGCAAACATGCGCAGGTAGTGCCAAGATCTAGAGACAGGTCTGCAAAATGCATTGACCTGATTATTGATGTTGACTGGCATGGAAAGGTTTGCAGATTCATAGACTCTAAGGTCAGAAAGGACCAACATGCTTGCCTAGTCCAACCTCCTGCACAATGCAGGCCACAGAACCTTGCCCACTCACTCGTGTGATAAACTGCTAACCTATGACTGAGATATTAAAGTCCTCAGGCCATGGTTTAGAGGAGACTTAAAGGTACAGAGAATCCACCAGCAAGTTAGCAATACCCCATGCTACAGACAGTGCACGGGATGCTTTGTGCACCATCTCTAAGACATTTCCATGTATTCCTTCCACACACACAGAGAGCATAGTGGAATGAACAACCAGCAAAGAATTAAGGAAGAGACTTGGAAGTGTATCTGTGTGGATGGACATGGGGAATGGAAAGGGGTGTTGTATTTATGTAAAGGGGGAACTGAACTGCTTTTTAAAAATGGGCATTATTTGAGACCCCAAGTGGGCAGAAGAAATCAGCTCCTCCCTCATGTAGCTCCTAGAGTCACAAGCATAGAGCAAAAAGGCTGCTGCTGTTTGAGGGGCTCATCTGTAGCAGCAGGAGAAGCCAGCTGTCTTTCTAGATACTTGTGTGGCTCCCATCACTGGAGCATCTGAGAGTCCCCTAAGTATATAAAAATAGAAAAACTAATCTCTCTGCTTCCTTCCCAGCCCTTCGGAGAAACCCTTCCTTGCATCTGTTGCCACTAGAAAGAAGGCAGGGGAGAAAATCACGTAATCCCTGACCTCTACTCTTGGTAGGTACCATGGCTTTCCCATTCCTCCATAAAGGCTATGGCCCAGGCAGCCTGAGAGCAAACCTCTCATGAATGATGTTCAGAATAGACTGTAATTCATGACAGTGACATCATAGGATTCTAATAGGATTCTAGTATGCAGTAGGATTCTAGCAGCAAATGATCCAAATGAGTTGTAGATGTGTATTGTGTGGCACATTACCACAGGATGGGAAGTGGACAATGTGTGAGGTGAAAGAGAGCTGGGATGGTGGCAGCAAAGCATCAGTGGCTGGTCGAGGAGGCAAGCTAAGGAAGCAGATGAGCAGCCTTGGCAGCGTACAAAGAAGAGGAATATGGGGAAAGAGAAAAGCATGGCCAAGGCTAGGAGATTTATGCAGGAAGCAGCAGGAGATGCATTCCAAGTGTCCCCGTGTTGAGATGTGAGGGTGGGCAGCCCCCAGTGGTCCAAGTGGAGGAAGTGGCAGATGCAGGATGGTACATCCACATGCAGTATGTGGCGAAGTGAGGTGCATAGGAGAACCTGGGCTCTGGGATGGCTCTAGGATCACAGGCCAGAGAAGCTGATGGGAGGTCGGAGTTGAGAAGAGATCCACAATGGTCCCAGTCAGCCCCTGGGTCAGCACCCTTGTTCTCCCCACCTGTGGATAGCAAGGCAGTGGAACACTGTGGTCTGTGCTTCCCACCATGATGTATCCCCATTTTTCTCTGGGCTCCCAGGCTGAGAATCTGGGGGTCTCTGGCCATTATGGCTAGGTACTGGTGGGCCCTGCCAGTACCAGTGATGGCATTGTGTGGCCAGGGCATGCCAAGCAGGCCTGGATGATGCCGTGTCCAGTCTGCACCAGCTCTGGTCTGCATCAAATCCCTTTAGGTGGTCCATACAGACACAGCCTCCAGAAGGACCTTGACAGTCCAAAGGCTCCTCACCACTGAGTGTCAGTGGCTTTGCTCCAGCAAAAGGGAGGAGGGGCTGATGGATGCCCCACCACTTGGATCCAGTGACTGCTCTCCCCCTATCCCAACCCCTAGGCTGCAGGAGCAGCCAGGGAACTGTTCCACAGCCAAGGTTCCTCCCCTGGCCCTCCCTGTACCAAGCCCATCCACATTCATGCTGAGCTTGGGAAATACCTTCTGCATCCAGGGCATACTGGAGGGAGAGCTGGGCCAAAGGCACTTGGGATCTGTCAGCCCCTCTCCCCTCTTGTTCTTGTGAATGATAAAGGATGTCCTTAAAAGGACAAAACTCCTGCGCCAGCCTCCTGTGTGACAGTGTGAGAAGGCAGCAGCTGGGCATGGCCATGGTGGGAGAGGCTGGAGAAGCAGAGGGGGCAGGAGGCTTGGCATCCAGTTACAAGGCTGTTTCCATACTTAGCCTCTTCACAGGAGCCTGGGATCTGCAGCCCCAGCCAGTATAGCAAAGGGAGACCAAATTAACTCAAGGGCAAGCAAGGGTAATTCTGCTTTGCTTGCCCTGCTCCTCTGATAGCACCCCAAAGGGAGAGAAGCAGCAGGAAGCAGCCACATACAGCACAAGAATCCTTGGAGCTGGGCCCTATGACGGCAGGGGATCGCAACCCTATGCCTGTGGGAGGGAACGGGGGTGCCAAAAGGAGGGCCTGGAGAAGTGACTCATAATGCTGAATGCTACAGTTTGCCTGGTACATCTACAACATGAGGGAGAAGAAACAGAGAGAAACCCCCCACAAGGCAAAATCCAACCCAATTTCCCCCAGTGCAGCAAAGAAAAAATAAGGGGTCTGCAGCCACCATGCTCCGGCTTGATTCCGATCACAAGGATGTCCCAGAGTCCCTGGCAAGGGCTGTCAGGCTTGGGCCCAAGGCAGCACCCCACCATAGTGCAGAAATACTTTCTTCCATTTATCAGAGCCTACCCTTCGCATGCAGCACTGACACAGCGGAGGAACTCTCCCCCGTGCCTGCCTGTTGCAGGATGGCCCCACTGCTTCACAGCAGCAGCCCCCAACACATGGGGGGCAGCATCCATTCAAGCCAAGACACCCTCTGAGGCCACCGCACTCAATGGTTGGCCCAGGGTTTTAGTTCTGCCCAGCAGTCGAGTCCAGTGCTTTCTAAACAACTGCCTCTGCCGTGCATGCCTTGCCCACCCATCCACAAGTTGGGGGTACAGGCACCAGCCAGGAGTGAGGGATAGTCCTGATGCTCTCTCAGAGCCCTCATAAAATGGGGAGCTGGTGGAGAGGGGCCTGGTGGTGGCCAGGGAAGAGACCTGGAACCACAGCATTTGCAGCACACAACCCCCGACAGTGCCCAGTGTCCCCAGCCCGCCTAGGCTATGGGGAGCAGCGATATGCCTTACCTGCCACCCCAAGGAGCAGGAGAGACGCCACACAGCAGCACAGCAGGCTCAGTCCCTGCATGGTGCCTGCCAGGAGCTCTCTGCAGCTCTACACCTCTATTTATACAGCAGCTGGGAGAAGGGGACAGGCCACAGTCACTGGGGCAGCTGGGCGGCAGCACAGGCTGCACTGAGGAAGCTGCCTGACACTTTTCTTGGTGTGGGCTCTAGCACCATTGGGTCCCACTGCCCACACAGGGTCTCAGGCCCCATAGGGCTCCCCCACCCCAGCCTGCTGGCAGATATTCACAGTTACACTCAGCTGTAACTGTCACAAACACGAGAGACCAGGGCTCAAGGCAGTGACAGCACAACTGCAGAGAAAGAGAAGGATGGGGGGGAATGGCAGGGGCTACTAATTCTCTAGGGCAGTCGCCATGGTTTCCTGGGGTGACACATGGGGGCTATAGGGCACAGTGGCTTACAGCACAGCATGAGGGCTATAGGGTGGGGCCAGTGTGTTACTGGGACGACAGCACATGGGGGCTATAGGAAGCAGTGTGTTACTGGGGTTACAAGTGGGGGCTATAGAAGGCAGTGCGTTACAGGGAGTGACAGCATATGGGGTCTGTGGGAGCAGTGTGTTACTGGTGTGACAACACAGCATGATGGTTATAGGGTGGGGGGGCCATGTGTCACCAGGGTGGTAGCACATGGGGCCTATAGGGGGCAGTGGGGTTACTGGGTGACAGCACAGCCTGAGGTCTATAGGGCAGGGGCAATGTATTACTAGGGTATCAGACAGCATGGGGACTATATGGGGGCAGTGTATTACGGGGGGGGCTGCACAGGGGGCTATAGGGGGCAGTGGGTTCCTCAGGTGACAGCACAGCATGAGGGCTATAGGTTGGGGCAGTGTGTTACTGGGGTAATAGCACATGGGGGCTATGGGAGCAGTGGGTTATGGGGTGACAGCACAGCATGAGGTCTGTATGGTAGGCGCTGCATGTTACTGGGGTGGTAGCACATGGGGACCATAAGGGGCAGTGGTTACTGGGTGACAGCACAGGCTGAGGTCTACAGGGCAGGCACAGTGTGTTACTGGGGGGTCAGACAGCATGAAGATCATAGTGTGTAGCTGGGGTGAGGACATCACAACATGTGAGGTGAACAGATAGCTGCGGCTGCTGACATCACCAGAGAGAGTCAAGGAGCAAGTCTTCAAGGACAGTGTGTGCAGATCTCAGGGTGGGTGATCAAGGAATGATGACTGGATGTCTCATGAACAAGTGGTCAGAGGATCAAATGAGGTCTGGCTGGACCAGCCTGCAGCGCAGGGTGACTGAGGAAGGACTGTAGAGATGTGAGGAAGGAGGGTGAAGAGAGCTCAGCTTGCTATCCCTAACCCCAAGAGTTCAGGAGCCCCCACATCAGCAATTCATGGGGAGCTCAGGAGATGACAGATTCTACAGCAAAATGGGGGGTTACTTACCAGTAACTGTCCTTCTTCGAGATGGGCTGCTTGGATTCATTCAGTAACAAATGTATGTGCTTCAGTGCATGATTGGTCAGCAACCTTTTTAGCTCTAGCCTGTCAAAACAGGGCTGGTGGCCAACGCCCCCAGCCATCCCGGGGCTATATATATGGCTGCAGCCCTGCCCCTTCTCAGTCCCTAAAAGTTGCCAACTCCAAGTTGTGGGGACAGTGGGAGAGTTCTGAATGAATCTGAGCAGCCTATCTGAAAGAAGGACGGTTACCGGTAAGTAACCCACTGTTCTTTTTCGAGCACTGCTCAGATACATTCAGTAATAGGTGACTGCTAGCCATACTGAAAGATGGCAGGCAGAGTTGGGCTGTTTTCCCACCTTCAGCATGGCTGCCTCTGAAATAGCCAAACTCTGGGCCTGGAGGAGCCGGCACCTGATCCTATGTTTTACACCCCCTTGCATTTAGTTTCATTCCTTTCTGTAAGTTCACACATCTTCAAAGCGTCTGAGGAAGTGGGATCTTCTCTCATGAAAGCTCATGCAAAAAATAAATCTGTTAGTCTTAAAGTGCCACACAACTCCTTGTTTTTTTAGGATGAAAACAGCCTGGCCTAAGTGGAGAAGGACCGAGGCCTATAGCCTTTGAGTGTACCCTGCCTATGACCCGCATGGCAGAGGGAGGCCTAGAGTCACCTTACTGTTGAAAGAGATATGGTGTCAACATCTCAAATAGGTTGGGCACTGCCCTATAAAGGGCATATGAGGCCAGTGCTAAAGCACCTGGCAAAACAGGGCAACCAGGGAGCGTCCTTTGGTCTTAGGCTCAGGACGCATGCCCTATCTGGTTTGATAGGAAGGCTAAGGAGGAGTCCAGAGTTACTGGCCTACTGACCTATACTGGGAATCAGCAAGAGAGAGGGAGAGAAGGAGACCCCTCTACGGACCCAGCTAAGGGTATAAAGGGTACGGAGTTGTGAGGGAGGAATTGAACAATCACCCAGTAAGAACAGTTTAAGTGGTGGGCAAATGCCAACACCACAACTGAGGTACCGGATGTCCCCTCAGAGGCTCATGAAGGTGTGGCAGTGGTGGCCGAAAGGATGGGGAGAACGTGGGTCCACGGGAAATTTGTATGGGCCCACTGTGCTAAAAGGCCAAACCAAGAATTTTGAAATGCCAGCAAGAAGAGAAGGTCCCATGGTTGGGAGGTAGGAGGAACCAGCCCCACTTGCCTGGTTGTGGGTTGGAAGGAAGGGGAAGGCACAATGTGAAGCAGTGCCCCACATGTAAATTATATTGCCTCCACAACTGACTGCCTCTATTCGCTAGGTGAGAGGCAGGTGGATAAAGCCCCTGAGTGGATCAAGTCCATAAACTTTCCCCATGGAACATACGAAAGGAGGGAAGGGAGGAATGGTTTTGAAGGTCTTCCAAGTACTAAATAGAAGGAATCATGAAAGGGTGGAGGCGATCGGGATTGGAATGTTTATTTCCCTCTGATAAGTACCCCAGATCCTAGGTGAGCGCAAGAGGATAGTCCTTCCGGGGAAAGAAGGACACCATCTTACAGAAAGAAGGAATGGTAACAAAGCTAAGGGGCTGTTGACTGTCCTGGGCCTGAACTGGGCAAAGCCAGGAAGAAACATGGGGATCCTGGATTAGGGTATCGACGACTATTTGTCAAAACACAAGGAGGAAGACAAGAACTGCCGCCAGTCAACAGCTTAACTGGTGGCTCTTGTGGGGTCGGTGGGTAAGAACCTGGCACCGAAGATTAGGGCCAAGGAGCTCTCCACAACACTTTGGTGGAAAATCTTCGTAATTCGGAAAAGCTGCCCACCCAACTGGGTAAATATTACCCCTAATGGGGGTGGGCCAAAGAAGGCAACATAAGGGCTGTCAAGGCTGTTTCCCCACTCTGGCACTCTGAGTGCAGAAGGTGGGGCCTGCACTAGACCTTAAAAGCCACTGTCCTTAAGGCCTGGTCTTAAAATTCTCCAAGGCCTCCAATTCCTGGCCTTGGAGTGGTATCGCTGCCACCACCCAAACACAAAAACCTCTTGAAACCCAGGAAGGCGCTCTTGGGAATTCCTTCCTGTGAGGTATCCTCAATCACTTTTATTCTTCTCTCAGGAGAGTGACTGAACCCCAGCTGGGATATCAGCTGGCAATGGAACAGAATTTCCTTTTAGTAGCTGGCTGTGCAGTCTGAGGCACATGCACACAAACCTCTTGATTTTCAGGGCACAGAACCAGAGCTTACTTAAAAGGTAAAATCTTTAATTAAAAAGAACAGATGAGAAACACAGGGAGTTGCTTCTCTGGCATTTAACTTAGGTAGTTACAGGGTAGAGGGAGTGGGTACATGCACTCAGCACAGAGAAGTCCAAAAAGAAACCAAAAACAAATACCCTGACCGCATGTAAGTAAACATTCTCTGTTCTACTCACGCCTGGTCAGTAACAAACTTGAGCTTAACTTGGGTAAGGATGTCGCTGGTCCTTCCTCAGGCCCCTCTGGCCTCCTCCTGATCCTCCCAGGAGCTCTGCTGCATCCAAACAGGAACAGGCAAAGCTGCTGCTCCAATTCAAAAAGCTGTGCTTTGTTCCTATTGGCTGTCCTGGGACTCACTGACCAGGGTGTTAACCCCTTCCTCCCCAAGGGTTACTACAAGGGGTCTGCCCCGAGAAGGATTCCCATCCCCACGGAAAGGCCTGGGAGCCGTTAGATCTCCCTTTCTTGATGTAGAAGGGGTGTGGGGCTATCAGCATTGCGAGGAGTGAGATGCCCTCAGGTTGTGCGAGTGCAGGGACCGAAAATGACACAACTCACTGAAGGAGCCCACTTGGTCCTGGGTACAGACTGGGTTGTTGCCCTGGGAGTGGGGGGAGGAACCGAGACGGAACTATACCGATCTCCAATATGGCTTGTGTGAGGGGCGATGCGTTGGCATTAGGGAATTGGCAAAGTTGAAGGCCCTACTCTGGAGTATGGAAGGAGAGCTGGTGTATGGGTAGGGCAGATGACCGGTGAGGGAGTGCCTATCAGCTCCTGACCAGGTGCCTGATAAGGTAGTTAAGAGAATGCCTACCAATATGACCCCAGTGGACAAGGCCTTAATGGAATGAGTAAGGCCTGATGGAACCTGGACCGATGAATGCTATTGGATGGGAGGATAAGGGGACCACAGGGACCACCCTGACAGCAAGCCAGTTGGTGGTGTTTATCATTGGTCCTAGGGGAACAGAAGTTGCTGAAACACTTGAAAAAAAGAGGGAAAGGTCAGCGTCTGGTATTGGCATCCCCTGTGTTATCCTCTCTCTTCTTTTTTTTTTTTTTGAGGAAGGTCCCTCCCCCCTTCAAAGTAGAGGACCTTGAGTTGCAAAACTCTTAATCCATACCTGAGAGTATGGTATGGTCCATTAGAAGAACCCCCATGGAGGTGTCCCATTGTGCCACCTAGTCATGGCCAAATGAAGTATTGACTGTGGGTGGGGAGGGACAGCCCTTCAAATACCATGACCCGAAGGGTACTGGTATTCGCAGTTGTGGCCTGCTAGTGGGGAAGGGCAGTATGGTTCACAAACCCTATCCCAGGCATGTCCCATAAGCTATTGGGGGTATGGGCTGCCCGGGGTGTTGCCGAGAGGGCATTCTTAAGGGAATGCCACATGGGAGGAGGGATCCCGAAAGGTATCCCAATAGAGTCACCAGAGCTCTCAGGGGCAATTTGTGATGTGTGTAGTGCTCTGCAAATGAGTTGTGTTACCCTTTGAACGCAAAGTTTGATCCCCATCGCCCTCTGAGGGCTCCATGAACAGTATGCAGAAGGATGTAAAGCCCCAGCATCACATTAACCCAATTTACCTTCAGGGCAAGGGATGAGAGGCCCTGGGAGGTCAGGGCATCCTCTGCAGTCCCAGCTGGGGTGAAGGACCCTAAGGAAAATGAAGCCTGCATGGTGAACAGACTGAGGCATGCCCCTTACAGTCTGGGAGGGTGGCTAGAGGACCAGGAGCGTAGCATGCCCAGGTATTTTATGTCGCCTCGGGGGTCCTGGGCACTGGGAAGGGCGCTATCCAACCCTTCCGCAAGGAGGGACTCCCCCTCAAAGGGGAGGTCCATTATGACCTGCTGGGAGGAGTGGGGGCACCCTTGCCTCCCGGAGAAATGCTGCCCATCTCAGGACCATGGCAGAAGCCACACTGCGACTTGCCGTGTCCAAGGCATCCCAGGCAGATAACAGGAGGTCTTGGGATACCAGCCGGTCCTCTTCAACAAAAGCATCATAGTCCACCCTGTTCTCTTGGGGGAGTAGATGCCTGAATTTATTCAAGGACTCTCATAGGTCCAAGACATACCTGGCCACCAAAGCTTGGTGGTTGGCTATGCTGAGCTGGAAGGCAGAGGAGGAATAAGCCTTCTGGCCTAAGAGGTCTAATTCCCTCACCGCCCTAGACCTCAGGAGAGGGTCGTGAGGAAATTGTTTGGGGCCTAAGGTTGCTTCCACTACCCCTTGAGATGGTGTTGGGTGGTGGGCGAGGAAGGGAAAATCTTCCACAGGGCCCTGGTACTTCTGTCCCATGGTATTGGAGAGCAGGGTGATGGACCCAGGAGTTTGCCATCATGCCATAGCAATCTCCTGCACACTAGGGTTCAGGGGAACTGTTACGGGCTCAGACAGTGACATGAGCCCAGGGCTAAAGAGAGTGTCGCTAGGTCCCACAAAGGAGCAAGCCTCCAACCCCATGTGAGTGCACACATGGCGGAGAAAATCAAAATGTGCTGTGAGGTCCCCTGTACAGGAGTGGGGTCTGGGGTCCAGGGTTCTGTTGGGTATCAGAGGATGTGGTGCCAAACTAGGCTGATCAGTACCTTGGGAGAGTGGTGGGGTCTCCTGAGGAGACCACTCATAGGGTCACTACCTATAAGGCATCAGTACCCAGGACTGTGGGTGGGGCTGTTTACTCCCCCTCAAGACCCCTTCCTCGGGACTCGGGGATTGAGATTCTCAGAGCCATGGGAGGGGATTTAGTCAGCGGTGCTGGAGGGGACAAGGTGGTATGGTGCTGTGGGGAGGCTCTTGGAGTCTGTCCCCTAATGGTACCGAGGGCCTCTTCCTAGGCACCCGTTTCTGGTACTGGGGAGCTCAGTACCAAAACCAGAGAGGGAGATCCATGCCTTTTTCGGGGCAACCAGGCAGCTGAAAGGAAGACCAGTTTGCCCCTCTTTCTGGGCGATACTGGGGGGGAGGCACTGGCAAGAGGAGAAGCACCTTTGCCACCTCAAAGGCCTCCAGGGTGGAGGGAATCGGTCAGGGGCATCACTGGCACTGGGCACTCCGGGGCATGTGCCCCGAACCCCAGCGACAGAGCCCCAGATCTCTGGCCCAATTGGGCCGAGGATCCGGGGTCCAGCCACCTGCAGCTGCGGCTGCGACAGCCCCATCCCCCACTGGGGATGCGGGGCCCGGCTGCCTGCAGCAATGCGGTGGCGCCTGGCTCTGTCTCCAGCCAAGGGGCAGGGCCTGCAGGCTGGAGGCATGGCCTGCGGGCCAGGGACAGGGCCTGGGCCCATGCCCCGTGTCCCTCCCGCAGCCAGCGACGGCCCTGGAATCAGTACCAGCTCCTGCGAGTCCCAAGGAGGCGTGGAGTGGCTCCAACACTTTGGTACCAAGGCTGGTACTGAGTGTGTCTTTTGCTGTCTGAGAGGGCGGCACTGGGATGGTTCTGGTGCCAAACTGGCATGTGGTGCTGCATGTAGCCACAGAGCTTTGGGGCTAGGCTGCCACACTTGCTCCGAGGCCAACACATGGTGCCTTTGCTCTCTGTCTTTTATGGTCCTAGGTTTAAAGAACCAACAGATTGAGCATTTGGTGACCAGGTGGGCTTCGCCCAAGCACCAGAGGCACTTCTCGTGGGGATCGTCCCACAGGAAGGCCTTGCCACTTGTAACACAAGGTTTGAACCCCAACATGGTAGGCGGCAGGGAGGAGTATTGTTCCTGCTCTGTAGCAAGGCACTGTGTGGGGAGCACTTTCTGGTGGAACGACATCCATGAAGATGTCCTCTGAATCAAGTGAGTGGCTCATACACAAGGCAAATGACAGGCTGAGGGCGGAAAAATGGAACTGAGGAGCAGCAGGGCTGCAGCCATACATATAGCCATGGGGTGGCTGGGGGGCATTGGCTGCTAGCCCTGTTTTGACAGGCTAGGGCTAAAAAGGTTTCTGACCAATCATGAGCTGAGGCACATACACCTATTACTGAATGTATCCGAGCAGCGCTCAAAGAAGAACATCCATTCTTAGAGCTTTCACTTACTAGCTGAAGGCTTCCTTTGTTTTCCTTTGTTTCCAGAGAGCCTCTGTGTTTCCAATAGAAACGCAAGAGTTTTCTGCCAAGTCCTTTTAGTCTCCAAACTCAACTCACCCCTTCTGACACTATGTAATAATCCTGAAAGTTCATTAAAGAGACACTGTTGAATGAGTGAGGAGTAGAATGTTAATAACACAGACAGGAATGATTCCCAGGTATGCAACTGGGAGCAGCCATGTTAGATCATGTCTCTCAATTCACACAGTACTGTCTATGCTGGAGAGTGCCTCTAAAATGCAGGGCCGTAACTAGGCCAGGGCGACTGGGGCAAAGCCTTAGGCACCAAATTTTAGAGGGCTCAGGGACAAATCCAGGTCTCCATGGTGGCTGGGGGCAGAGTTGGCTCCTCGCTGTCCCAGCCACCGCCAAGGAGCTGGATTCATCCCCAGCCACTGTGGGGAGCTGGATCCATCCCCTACATGTTCTAAAATTTGGTACCTCTGTCAAGGCTATTTCCCCACTCTGGCACTCTGAGTGCAGAAGGTGGGGGCCTGCAACAGGCCAGAAAAGCCACTGGCCTTAAAGCCTGGTCTTAAAACCCTCCAAGGCCTCCAGTTCCTGGCCTTGGAGTGGTATTGCTGCCACCACCCAAATGCAAAAAAAAAAAAAAAAACCAAAAAAAAAAAAGCCTCTTGAAACCCAAGAAGGTGCACTTGGGAATTCCTTCCTGTGAGGTATCCTCAATCACTTTTATTCCTCCCTCAGGAAATTGACTGAACTCCAGCTGCAATATGAGCTGGAACTGGAACAAGGTTCCCTCTAGTAGCTGCCTATGCAATCTAAGGCACATGCACACAAACCTCTTTCCCTTCCAGGACACAGAACCAGAACTTACTTAAAAGGTAAAATCTTTAATCAAAAAGAACAGATAAAAAACACAGAGAGTTGCTTCTCTGGGAATTAACTTAGGTAGTTACGGGGGGGGGGGTACATGTGCTCAGCACAGAAAAATCCAAGAAACAAGCCAAAAACAAAGAAAATACCCTGACCGCGTCTAAGTAAACATTCCCTGTTCTACCCACGCCTGGTCAGTAACAAATTTTACTTAGCTTTGGTAAGGATGTTGCTGGATTCTTCCTCAGGCCCCTCTGGCCTCCTCCTGATCCTTCCAGGAGCTCTGCTACATCCAAACAGGTACAGGCCAGGCTGCTGTTCCAATTCAAAAAGCTGTGCTTCATTCCTATTGGCTGTCCTGGGACTCACTGACCAGATAGTTAATCCCTTCCTCCCCAAGGGTGACTACACCTGGAGCTTCTGGTGGCACCTGGGGCTTCCAGCACTAGGTAGGGACGGATCTGGGTCCCCACCACCCCACCAGTGGTGGGTGCTGGGTCTGTCCCCTGCCACCACCGGAAGGCAGCTGTGGCAGATCTGGCTCCCTGCCACCTACTGGCAGCAGCTGGGGCCAGATCCAACTCCTGCCTGCCTTCTGGTGGCGGCTGGGGGCGGGATTGGGCCCGTAGCCAGACCAGGACCTGGGTGCCTTTGGGGATGCTTGCCCCAAGTGCCAGAAGAGCTAGTTCCAGCCATGCTGAAAGCACAACCTTCTACAAACATATATCTACAGCAAGGGACGAGCAGCCTCCCCGCTCCCCCCACCACCACTGCCTCTGCTGCCACCCTCAGTGCCAAGCCATGGATGTATGGAGGCCTGGCTGAGGCTGTCTCAGGTGCTGGACATCTGTGATGAAGAAGGTCACCTAAGAGTACAGCTAGGTAGGCATGTTTGGAGTCCTCTGCTCCAAGAAATATGAAGCAAAGCCAGACGGCTCAGTTCCCATGTTTCTGGTGTGTCACAGCTGTGTCAGTATCTCAGTCTCCTTGCTTCCAGTGTGTTTGCTGGAATTATGTGTTTAGCCAAGCCACTGCTCTGCCCTCTGACACACCGAATGCTAACAGCGCAGACCAGGGAGCAGTGTCCTTGTTAGATGGTACTGATGCCCTGCCCTAGGTGCCGCAGGCCATGTGGGTCATTCACCCAAGTAGGGGGGCCACCAGACGTGCCTCCCACCTGGCTGCTTCTGACTTGGCTACTGGCTCTATGGTGTACAAAATGGGTGCCCAAAAACCAAGTTGTACTATTTGTCTGGTTGGGAGCCCCTTTTCTGATGAGCATTGTGGAGAGGCAGTGTGGGGGGCCAATCACAAAGGGCAGATTTACCAGTGACAGCAAAGGAGGTGACCCTTGGTCCTCCTGAGTCTCTGCCCTGTAGCTACAGCCAGTGTCAGAGAGAGGTGGTAAATACAAAGTCCCCCATTCCCCCCCCCTTCACCCACAGTGGAGCTCTAGTCCCCATTCCCAGGCCCCAGTGCAAATGCCAGCCTTTTGGCCTGGGGTGAATTACCCATCATACATCTGGGCATACCCAAGGCTGCAAACTGACATAATTTTGACTTTCCAGGGCTGCCAACCTGAAAATGAGCTGCCCTGGCCCAGTGATCAATGGGTGGCAGACAACAGCCATTAATTAATGACTCCTGCAGGGTTGCCAGGTAATGGGCAGAACTCCCCCCTCTACCTACTCAACGGCTTTGACAACTGCAGCCACCAGGAGACAGAAACAAGGCACTTGAAGGGAAGAGATTTCTCATCTGCAGCCCTCTGCTGCTTACAGCTCAGATGTGATGCAGGCAATGAGGGCTCAGGTGTCAACAGCCAGGAGGCATTCATCCCTCCCCTATACCAAGTCTCCCTAGGTCCTGTTGAGACAGGTGCAGAAAGAGCCACACGCAGCCTGCATGTGATCAGCAGGGAGCTGGCAGGTCAGGGGTTGGGGGGGCACAGAGGACATCTTTGGAGTACTCCACTGGCTGGGAATATCCCGCCACGGCTGGCACATTACTGTCTGAGAAATGGCTTGACTCATTCTCACAAGGGAAAGACTACAGCTGCTGGGAGAGATCTCACCCACTGGAAACAAGGACAGAGGCGTGGGCAGGTGTACTCATGTCCAGCAGCACAGGCCAGGTTGATTTCCATTCCCCACATGCAAGCACAATCTCTTTAAGAAGCTGCATGTCTCACACTTGGCGTGGCTGTTCTGTGTGATTTCCAGAGATGAAGTGTGGTTCTTGAAGATGGTACATCACCCATGTCCTCCCATGCAAGCCTGGTCCACACACAGCATGACAGAGGTTTAACACTAGAGGAAAGTGTGACCCACTCTGGTTCAACTCAGTACCTTTGTATGCAGATAGAAGCCCTCTGAGGTTGATTTGCTTGTATGAAACCTGCCAGAGTATCAATAGGCTGGTTTGCCTCACTCTAATGAGATCAGCTTTTTAAAAGATGTAAGCTGATGAGCTCACCAGCAATCAGTTAATGAGTTAAATCATAGCGTTTGCAAGCCCTGAGTGACCCTACCTCCACAGGCTCTGCTTACGAGAGAAGGACTTGCTAGTGCGACCAGCCCAATGTCCTCTCACTGCACACTCAAGGGCCATTGGTTTCCAGCACCTCATCAGCAGGCCCTTCCCAACTTACCCTCCACCACCCATAGCTCCTGTTACCACACTGCCACTTTGTTCTACCATCAATCCCTTACCCTGGAGTGTGCTCATATGCTTTTCTACAAGCAGCTTGGTGCTTTCTCTCATACTGCTGCACATACACACACTGGGGCTGGGCTTGCTGGCTAATGCCCAAACACCGCACCCAAGCTCAAAGTGGATTAATGTGAGGCTGAGGGACCAAACAGGCTACTCAGCTACCCCGGAGAGTGGGCCACTTCAACATGAAACCCCACTTGGTGGTGACAATACACAGTGGAAGTTGAGAGCAGAAAGGGGCTGCAGGGAGGAGAGGCAGGAACTCTGTAGTTCCTCTGGGACTAGAGAGAGAGTGGGGGCAGGCGCAGGGAAGGCTTGGCCCTGAGAACCTCCCCAGTGGAGAAGACCAGGGGAGACAGGGAGCAGCCACTGGAGGGAGCACTCTGAGAGGGACCACTGATAGAAAAGCAAGAATTAGGCCTCCCAGAAGAGAGCCCTAAGAGGCATTCGGTCAGGAACTGAACTTGAAATTTAGACTTGAAATTAGACACAGGTTTCTATTGATCAGAGAAGTGAAGTTCTGGAGCAGCCTTCCAAAGGGAGCATTGGGGGCAAAAAATCCAGCTGGTTTCAAAACTGATCTTGATAAATTCACAGGGGGGATGGTGTAAAGGACAGCCTAATTTGGCAATTGCCAAATCTTTGGCTCCTGATGGTAGATATGCCAATGGAACACTTGATGGGGCAGGGGTTCTGAGTTAGCACAGCAAATTCTTTCTTGGGCATCTGGCTGATAGTCTCGCCCACATGATCAGGGGCTAACTGGTCATTATATTGGGGTCCGGAAGGAATTTTCCACCAAGGCAGATTGGCAAAGGCTTGCAGGGCAGGGTTGGTTCACCTTCCTCTGTAGCATGGGGCATGGCTCAATTGCTGGTGGAGTCTCTATGCCAGGGGTGGCCAAACTTATGGAACTCAAGAGCCACACAAGTTGATTATTAAACCTTCAAAAGCCACACTGAGGCATATAGTCACATACTTTTACCTACTCCAAAATTACTATGTTTAAAATTCATTGCACACTTTAATTTTATCATAAAAAGAGGACAAATATTGAGCTTACTAATGTCAGATTCTAATAATTACTTAAGGTTACCAAGAAAATTAGGCCTATACAGTAAAAACTTAGCTGCTGCTCAGTGTAGAAGCCTGCAGGCTAGTGGCAAGTTATTTAAAATCCTGACCATGCTGCACTTCTCCCCACCATCCCCGACCATGCTGCACTTCTCCCCACTGTCCCAACCCCCTCCTGAACTCCTAGACTAGGCTTGCTAGGATGTTCTTCCAGGAGCCACAATTTTTCATTCAAGAGCCATATGTGGCTCCCGAGCTGCAGTTTGGCCACACCTACTCTATACCTTGCAGTCTTTAAATTCAGACTTTGATAACTCAGTCATAGCCGACAGAGCCATCCTTAAGGGGGGGGGGAGGCCCTGTGCACCAGGGGCCTCCCCTGTGAGCCAGGGGCACAGCAGGCCAGGCCAGGGGCTGGGCTCTGCTTTTCCACCCCGCCGCTGGGCTGGCCATTCCCTGCCCTGCAGGCGAGGCAGACCAGCTGAGAGGGGAGGCCAGTTGTGCTCCTGGCTTTCCTCTGCCCCCGCCCTTTGGCTTCACGTTGAAAGCAGCAGGGAGGGGGCAGGGGACAGCACGGCCATGGGGGAGGGCAGTGGTTCAGGGCATGCACTGCCCTGCTTTGGGCAGGACAGTGTAGGGCCCACAGAACCATGGGGCCAGTGGCAATCACCCCTCCTTAAGGATGGACCTGGTCATAGGTTAGAACAGCGGGTCTCAAACTCAGATCACCTTGATGGCCACATGAGGACTAGGATATTGGCCTGAGGGCCGCACCACTGAAACCTTTTCATACAATGATGCGGAAGTACAGTAAAATGAAGAGTAATATCATATGCTAATAACAGTCAATTTATTAACTTTTTTGAAACCGTAACATGAAGTCTGTGCTAATTTTGACAGTCTTTCCAAAGCCAGAACACACGTTTCCTTTTAGAATCGCTTTCATTCAAGATGGCAAAATCATCAAAAAGACAAAGAGTAAACAAACAGACTTAAAGTTTTACATTATAAATCAGTGGTTCCCAATCTTTTGGTTTGACAGCAAAAAATATACTTTTTCAAACCCTGAAGGACCACTGGTTAATTTAATTACAATTAAATTAAAATTGAATTTATTGAATTCAAACTGATGTTAATTGAAATAAATTAATTGTCGTTTGATTTGTTAAAACTGAATTAAATTTAATTGAAATTAAACTTTTATAAAGGTTTTAATGTTTTAAATAAAATTAAATTGTTTTAGAAGATTTTTGGGTTTTTTGTTTTAAAAAGAGGGGGCTACATGTATCCCCAAGCCAGGCGGGGAGAGCAGCCACATCCCAGGAAGGG
Organism: Podocnemis expansa; assembly: GCA_007922195.1. Taxonomy (NCBI): domain Eukaryota; kingdom Metazoa; phylum Chordata; order Testudines; family Podocnemididae; genus Podocnemis; species Podocnemis expansa. Next base: position 25,356,187 of record ML682016.1, read on the forward strand.
CTGCAAACAGGTTGGTCAGAGCCCTCCACAGGGCCGTAAATATGTAGCCCCCTGCCTGGCCCTGGGGGAAGTGCTGGGACCGGTGATGGGGGAAACACCATCCCCACCACCTGCTCAAATTTGGCCACGCTGGGGTTGGCAGAGGGGGAAACACCCCCTGCCCGCCTGCCCACTTGAATTTGGCTCCAGTGGGGCTGGCATAGGGGAAAACACTCCCTACCCACCCGAATTTAGCTGCCCTGGGGTTGGCAGAAGGGGAAATGACCCCAACCTACCTGCCCACTTGAATTTGGCTGAGTGGGGCTGGCAGAGGAGAAAACATCCCCTGCCTGCCAGAATTTAGCAGCACTGAGGTGGGCGGAAGAAAAAAACACTACCCCACCCTCCTGGGGGGAAACACCCCTTGCCTGTGCTGGGATCCGCAGCTGGGAAAGCCCTGGGGGCTATACTGTGGCTAGTGGTGGGGCTTTCTGGTGCTCCCCCAGAATGGAGCCCCCTGTGAACCATCCCCACACACCTGAGCCTTCCTGGACTGCTCAGCTTGCTTCAGCAGCTCAATCAGTTGCTGCACGTGAATAGGGCAGCAAATGATCAACTGGTGCATGTGAATAGGGCAGCTCCCAGAAAGCAGTTCAGCTCCTCCCTGTCAGTGGCTGATAACGCGGGGGGGGCGTGAATCTGCTTGGTCTCTGTCTGCAGAGAGGCTCAGCATTTAAAAACTCCAAGGTTGGAAAGGCGGGAGCCCCAGGATTCTGGGGGTTCTCCTTCGAGAGCTTCTCACATCTTTCAGTTAGGGGTGTCTATGTGCCACAGCGCACAGTAGCTCAGAAAGTCTTTAGCCTGTCAGGTCAGGGTGCATGGCCAACACCCCCTCCACGCCGTGGCCACAGTTATAAAGGTGACCGTCACCCTGACCCTCCCAGTTCCTTTTTCCACCACCAGCATTGGTTCAGATCAAAGTTATCTTGCAAAACGCAAGGGCCTGTCTTCTGCGCGAAATTCGAAATGCCAGGATTCAAGCCGTGCTTAGGATGCTGCAAGGCTTTCCCGATGGATGACCCACACAAGAAATGCCTTGCTTGCCTGGGTGAGTCCCACATCACGGTGGACTGTCCCATCTGCAGATCCTTCAAGCGGAGGACTCAGCTGGAAAGGGAGAGGCATCTCCGCCTCATTTCGGGGACCGGAGCTGCTCCATCTACAAGCAGCTGAGCTGGCAGCGCTCTGCCGGACTCTCGATTGGCCCAAGCTCAAGCCTCCTGCCGATCCCCAGTATCAAGCCCAAGATCTTGGCCCTCAACAGTACGTTCCAGACACCGATCTTGCCGGTCACCCAGTAGCCTCTCAGCCGCCCCTAGCAGGGCCATGGCTCAGGCACCGGCTGGCCAAGGGCACTCAAATCCAGCTTCAGTGCAAAATGCGAGGCAGCCGGCTGCATCGGCACTGCCTCCCTTGGTGCTGCTGGATGCGGTACTGCCCACAAGCCCGGCACCGCTGGCAAGCCCAGCACCGCTGGACCTGGCACCGTCACCAATAACACCACTTCCGGTAGCGTCACTTCCGGTACAGTCTGACTCGGCACCGCTAACACCTGCACCAATGCTGGTACTGTCCCAGGCCTCCTTGCCTCAGTCCAACCCAGCACCGTCTAACCCGGTACCAGGTCCAAGTTCTATGGCCCTGCACTGCTTTCCCGAGGAATTCTTGGTACTGGAACGCCGCCTATCGGGGGGGAGATCGTCCAGGTCATCCTCAGAGGATCCCTTTCTCCCCACCCAGGAGGAATGCCCAAGGAAGTGTGCCCACAAAAGCTCCGCGTCACCAAGCGTGCAGTGGAAGCACACTTTGGGGGAAGCACCTTGGCCCCTCATAACACCTATGCCGCCATCGAGGTCCCCGCACAACGAATGGACCCTTGACTGGCTGAATGCGATAGCGGACAATGCCTCCTCCCAGTATGCACGTTTGCCTGCATCAGAGTCCTCAGATTTTTCTGACAACGAGCCAGACACTGATTCCACACAACAAAGCAGATCAAGGGCCCCATCATCTTCATCACCTGACGAGAGGCTAATCGACATGTCCACTGACCACGAAGGGGACCCTCGCGTCAAACAGGACCTTCGCCGCCGCATGGCAGCGAAACTGAAGCTGAAGCTGGGGGTCATCCAGGTGGAGGATGACTCCCTCTTTGAAGTGTGCCATCGAGCCCCACCAGCTAAGGTCGGAATTCCCTTGCATGCCAGGGTGTTCTGCATTGTCCAAGAACGCTGGCAAATGCCTTCCTCGATCCCTTCAGTGTCCAAGGTAGTGGACAAGAAATATTCTGTCTCTCTGGAAGGGTTCCCCTTCCTCTTTCACCACCCAGTCCCGGGGTCCTTGGTGGTTGATGCAGTCAACCAAAGGGAGAGACAAGGTCAACCTAGCACCAGTCCCAAGAACAAGGAGGCGAGGAGACTCGACCTACTTGGTAGGAAAGTTTACTCCTCGGCCACCAGCTACGCATCTCAAACCACTCTGCTTTGATGACGTGTTACATCTTCAACCTGTGGGAAGCTCTACAGAATCTCCAATTGGTCGTCCCAGAGGATCACCTGAGAGACTTTGAGGCAATGCTGGATGAGGGGGAGAGAGCAACCAGGGACGCACTGGCTGCAACCTGGGATGCAGTGGATACTGCAGCACGCACAATAGCATCGGCGATGGTGATGCATTGTTTGGCCTGGCTCCAGAACTCTGGTCTCTCCATGCAAGTGCAACAAATTATCCAGGACCTCCCCTTCGAAGGTCCCGACCTCTTTGCATCTTCCACAGACATGAAGCTGCATGGTATGAAGGACTCGAGGGCCACCTTGAGGTCCCTTGGGATCTACACCCTGCAACCTGTTAGGCGTTTGTCGAAGTCGCACCAGCTACAACAGCAGCTACAGCAACTGAAACAACAACTGCAGCTACAGAACCAGTTCCCGAGATCCCTCCAGTTTTCCCAGCGTCACCTCGGGGACCTGGACAAGGATAAAGGCCAGGCAAGTAAAGGGGGTAAGCTGGGCGCCTCCCAGTCGGGACGGCGCAGACAAAGGTCGGACCGCTCATCGGGCTGCAAACAGCATTTTTGATGGTCCCTCTGAGGGCAGCGCTCCACAGCCCCTGTTCTCCCCCCACCGCCTCCGCCACTTCACCCCACGGTGGACCCAGGTCACCTCGGACCAATGGGTCCTCAACACAGTAGCAAGAGGATATACCACATCCAGTTCTTCTCACTCCCCCAGGACAGAAAACTGTCCCCTCCCATAACCCCAGAAAACCCCGATTTCCTGGGAAAGCTTGAGGCCGAATGCCAAAAGTTACTCTCCCTTGGAGCCATCGAAAAGGTTCCCAAGAGGGAACGTGGCAAAGGGTTCTATTCCCGCTACTTCCTAGTCCCCAACCCCAACGGGGATCTCTGGCCTATCCTAGACCTCAGACCTCTCAACAAAAACATAAAGAAAACAAAATTCCACATGATCTCCCTATCGCAGATCAATCCCTCCCTGTCCCCAGGACTGTGGTTCGCGGCCCTCAACCTAAAGGACACTTACTTCCACATAGCCATTTGACCCCACCACAGGTGGTTGCTCAGGTTTGTAGTGGCTTGACGCCATTACCAGTTTACCGCCCTCCACTTCAGGTTATCGCTAGCCCCCAGGGTGTTCACAAACTGTGTCACGCCAGTTGCAGCATTTCTGTGCAAGAGGGGTGTAAGAATCTACCCCTGTCTGGACAACTGGCACATAGTGAGCAAGTCGAGTCGACAAGTACAAGACCACATTGACATCGTAATGAACCTGTGCAAATTCCTGGGCTTCTGCATAAATCTGGAAAACTCCAAGCTTTGCCCTACCCAGGACATAGAGTTCATTGGGGCACGCTTGAATGCTCGGCAAGGCATCACATCCTTGTCCCTGTCAAGATTTTGATCCATCTGTACCATCGTCATGGAGCTCCAGGCTCCCGGGCTGACCACAGCACGCAGATGCATGCAGCTCCTGAGGCACATGGCAGCGGCCACATCGGTAATATGAACAGCCCACCTGCGGATGCGACTGTTCCAGCTCTGATTCGCCACAGGCTTCTGACCAGAACGAGACTGCCTCAACAAGGTAATCTTGGTACCGCAGCATGCCCTGGAGTCCCTCCAAATCTGGCAGGACCCCAATTTTGCGATGGGGAGAATCTCGTTCAGGGAGTCCAAACCTGCAGTGACTCTGATAACAGATGCCTCCAACCTGGGATGGGGCACCCATCTCTCCGGGGAGCCTATCCACGCAAGGCGCCTGGAGCCCCATGGACAGTATCCTCCACATAAATGTGAAAGAGCTCAAGGCCATCAGACTGGCCTGCATGGCCTTCCTGGATGAGATCCAGGGCAGAGTGGTCCAAATCCTATCAGACAACACAGCAACCATGTTCTACACGAACCGCCAAGGGGGGGTCTGCTCCTCGGCCCTATGCGAGGAAGCGACCAAGCTGTGGCAACTAGTGTTAAACCACCACTTCATGCCAACTGCCACCCATCTCCCCTGGGTGGACAATGGCATAGCGGACTCACTCAGCAGGAAGCCACTGGTGAACCATGAGTGGTCCCTCCACAGCGAAGTTTTCTCCCTACTGACAACCAGGTGGGGAACTCCTCAGATCGACCTCTTTGCCACGGCGCGGAACCACAAATGCCCTCGATTCTGCTCCCTTCGAGGCAGGGAGAAAGGGTCCCACAGTGATGCCTTTCTCCTCAATTGGGTGGGAGTCCTAATGTACGCCTTCCCCCCAATCCCCAGGACCACAGGGTGCTCCTGAAGGTCCTCACACATGGGGCATTTCTCATCCTGATAGCCCTGGACTGGCCCAGGCAACACTGGTTCCCTCTCCTACAAGACACGTCAGTGAGGACCCCGCTCTGCCTCCTGAGGTGGGCGGACCTTCTGACACAGGACTCAGGACACCTCCAGCACCCCAACCCAGGCCTCCTGCACCTGACAGCCTGGATGCTTTCTGGCTCAGCGAGCAAGAGAGACACTGCTCAGATAGGGTTAAGAAGGTCCTGGTTGGTAGCAGAAATCCTCCACCAGGTCCGCCTATATCGCAAAATGGAACCACTTCTCTACTTGGTGCCGTGGGAAAAACATAGACCCTATCTCTGCACCAGTACAGGCAACCTTAGACTACCTTCTTGACCTGAGGGAGAAAGGCCTTTCCCTGTTATCACCGATGGTGTATTTGGCAGCAAACTTGGCCTTTCACCAAATGACGGATGGGGTCCCACTCTTCTCACATCCCATCTGCCATAGATTCCTGAAAGGAGTGGAAAAGCTTTTTCCCCACATTTGTAACCCCACCCCACAGTGGGACCTGAACGTCATGCTACAGGCTCTCACAGAACCACCGTATGAGCCCTTAGACTCAGCCACCCTGTTAGTGCTGTCTTGAAAGGTGGCTTTCTTGGTGGCCGTTACATCAGCCAGAAGGGTCTCAGAGCTGCAAGCCCTATCCTCTGAGCCCCCATATACAGTCTTCTTTCCTGACAAGGTGGTCCTCCGTCACCACCACTCATTCCTGCCCAAGGTCGCCACCCCTTTCCACTTGAATCAAGAGATCTGCCTGCCGGTCTTCTATCCAGACCCACAGGTGATAGAAAACCAGAGATGGTGGCACACCCTGGACATAAGGAAAGCGCTCCTAACTTACATTGCATGCACCCGATCCTTCCGCAAGACCCCCCAACTGTTCGTGGCAGTCGCAGAACGCATGAGAGGTTCTCTGGTATTCTCCCAATGCATCTCCAAATGGATTGTGAACTGCATTAAAGACTGTCAAACACGCCTCTTCCAGAGACTGTGAGAGCCCACTCTACCAGAGCTCAGGCATCCTCCACAGCCTTCCTCGCTAAGGTCCCAATCCAAGAGATCTGCAGGGCCGCTACGTGGTCATCGGTACATACCTTCACGACGCACTATGCCATTGCCCAACAGGCAAGAAATGATGCCATCATGGGCAGAGCTGTACTCAGTGTGGGTAGACTGTAACTCCTCCCACCATCCTTGGGTACGGCTAGCAGTCACCTGTAACTGAATGATGTGAGCAGCGCTCGAAGGAGAATGGTTGGTTACTCACCGTAACCATCCTTCTTCGAGATGGGCTGCTCGCATACATTCAGGTCCCTCCCACCGTTCCCGCTAACAGAGTTGGTGAATGTATATGGGACTGGGAGGGTCAGGGCCACAGTCACCTATATAGCCGCAGCTGCGGCATTATGGGGGCATTGGCTGTGCGCCCTGACCTGACAGGCTAACGCTAAAGACTTCCTGAGCTACCGTGCGCTGCGGCACGTAGACACCTGTAACTGAATGTATGTGAGCAGCCCATCTCGAAGAAGGACAGTTACGGTGAGTAACCAACTGTTATCAGTGGCCACAGGGGGCAGCTCTGTGGGCCGCATGCGGCCCATGGGCCACATGTTTGAGACCCCTAACTTAGAGGTTTATTGCAGGAGTGGGTGGGAGGCTCTGTAGACTGCTTTCTGCAGGATATCAAACTAAATGGCCATATTGGTCTCTTTTGGTCCATGAGGAACAGAGCAGGGGAAGTGAGAGAGACATACGATCAAGCCCCAGGAGTGCAGAAGTGGGATTATGTTTGTATTTTATGGCCCAGGAGTTTTTTGGGCAGGGCCCAGAGAGTCTCTAGAAGAAGGGTGAACCTAGAGCAGTGGGAGGATTGAGGCTGTACAAGAACTCCAGGGGGCACAGCAGCAGGGCACTGTGTGGAACAGAATTTGGTGGCTGGTTATAGGGTCCCTTGGCTGGAATCCAGTGTAGCGGGTAGATCTGGGCTGCCTGCTCCCCACTGGAGAAAGTGGTGCAAAGACCACTGCTATAAGGGGGTAAGAAAGACCAGGCAATATTTTTTATTGACCAGGTACTGTTGGGTGAGAGACAAACTTTCAAGCTGCTAGACTGAGCTCTTCAGGTCAGGTTTTTCTCAGGTGCCCATGAGTCACAGCTATAAAACACCATCTTTAGAATAAATGGTTAACACTCACTTCAAGGGTCCATTCAAGGTGAGGTGACCTAGAAACATCTCTCCAGTCACAGGTGGGAAAGGAAGGAAAAAAACCAAAGGACTTGTTTTAGATATTTCAAAGGTACCATCAGAGCTATCCCCCAGACATCCTGCTTTAGAATGCAATCTTGGCAGAGCTCTCAGGCAGGGACCTTGACCAGGAAGGTCTTCACAGAAACCTTGATGTTTGGACCACAGATAAGTGTTAATAAATAAATGCCACCAAACCTGTAAGGCTGGAAGAAACGATACAGATGATTTCAGAGGGAAACCATCTTCTTCCTGGGTCAATGCTGAATGAAAGCCCCAGCTTTGCAGATAGGATGTAAAGAAAAGGCTCTTTCCATGTTCAACTATTCAAGATCTCCTGGTAGCTCTTAACTCTGTGGCGCTGGTCTAATTTCAGTCAGCGTCTTTAACCTTCTGCTCCCCTGCAGGTTTAGTTAGGTGTAAAAGTCAGGAAGTTAGGGGTACTTCCCTATCTGAACTGTTGTGTTGGAGTGCTCTGTATTTGTAAACAGTTATTATAGTCCAGCTCCAGAGGTGAGTGCTTTTCAGAGCTGGGTGAAGTGGTTCCTGAATGTGTATGGCTGTAAAGCAGTCTAGCTCCTAGCGGACAATAGTCTGCCCTAATGCAGGATGTGCCTTTGAGTGGTGACTGGACATGGCCTTGGGCCCAACACAACATTATCCCCCTTGCTGATGGCTGTCTAGTGGCTTCTCAGCAAAATGCCATATGTCACAGTATGATTTCAATCAGTGGCCTGTAACAGCCGAGTGACTGAATTTCAAGACAAAAGTTCTAAATGGGGCATTGGTTCAAGACCCTAAATCTTCCATGGGTTGCTTAGAAAGAAAAGCTGATAACCTGCTGCTGGCTTCAGGAAGTTCCTAGGCCCCTGAGCAATGTGATGCATGAGTGGGCCAGATGTCAATAGTCTGTGGCAGGAGCTCAACTTATCTGTCTGAATCAGATAAAAAAAAGGCAGATGACTTTGACAGGTCAAAGGCCAAAGTTCAGATGTGGTCTTTATTTTCCTTGTACACAGCTGCCCGAGATGAACAAATGCACCAGATCAGGTCCATGGGAATGTAAATAGATGTTGAAGGTCAGTATTACACATGAAGCATTTGTTGTATAGCCCATATACCTCACATAAAGGAAAGAGGATTTCACTCAGAAAGCATCAAGGCTACTTCTTAGAGCATTACAGGGTTGGTGGCATTTCTTTAGTCACACGATACCTGTGGTCCATGAGTTGGGTTTCTCTGGAGACTTTCCAGTTCAAGCTCCCAGCTTGGGAGCTCTGCCAAGACTGCATCCATGCAGGATGCCTGAAGCATAACTCTGATGGTACCTGTGTACCAGTGGCTACATAAGACCCTTGTAAACACTTCTACTGTAGAAAGTCACATTTCAGGACAAATACCCACATTCTGCCCCACACATGCAGCTCCACTGTCTCCCATAGAGTGTTCTCACGTGCTGGAACAGCATTGCCCATTGATATGTCACTCTACAGCGCCAAATGACTGTGCCTGTGAGTAACAGCACAAAGTGATCCCTCCACAGATCTGAAAATAGCTTGTGAAGACTAAAACAGCCACCCCTACAAGGACTAGATCAGCCCTAGAGCCGAGGGAGTCAAAACTGAAACCTGTGACTTCAGCTATTCACACCAGGAACTGAATTTCTGGTGGGGCCAGGCACAGGCACCAGCACAGGTGCCAGGCCAGGAGCAGTGGTGACCCTAGGCCCTCTCAAACCTGATGAAGAAATAAGCTGTAACTAGTCATTACCATATGGCTCAGGAACCCGGTGAGCTGGGTGTGAAAAGTCTTCTGTGCCTAAACAGCCCCTTCTTCTTCGAGCACTGCTCCCATACATTCAGTGTTAGGTGTCTATGTGCCGCAGTGCACGATTGGTCGGAAACTTTTTGCCCTAGCCTGTCAGAGCAGGGTTGGCAGCCAACATCCCCTCCGGCCACTCCCATGACTCTCTCTCTCTATATATATGGCCCTGACCCTGAACCTCCTCAGTTCCTTTTTCCGACCTCAGCAACAGCCCTTCCCTTGTGTTACACAAGAGCCTGTCTATTTCCATGTATGAACCGCCCATTCTCTTGGGAAGACCTGTTCATGGACATCATTCCACCGAAGACCACTGATCTTACGAAGTCTACGAACCTGGAGCCAGATGATCACTCCCAACAGCCACCTACAATACCAGGTTTCAAACTCTGCACTGCTTGCAGCAAGGCCTTCCCACAGGATGACCCCCACAAGAAGTGCCTTTGGTGCCTGGCCGAATCTCACCAGGTTACCGATTGCTCTATCTGTTTATCTTTTAAGCCTAGGATGCTAAAAGACAGCAGAGGCACCTGGCATTAGCCCTGGAACAAGCACAGCTACCTATCCCCAGAGAATCGGGGTCCCCGTTGGAGCCACCAGCACCACATGCCAGATTGGTACCAGAGCCATTCGGCACTGCTCCCCTCAGGAGCAAAAGAAGACACGCTCGGCACTGATCTCGGTGTCGAAGGGTAGGCACCGATCCAGCTCTCCCCTGGGTCATTCTTGGGACTGGGACCAGGAGGCCATGGTGGTGCGATCTACATCAGAGGCTTTCAAGGCAGCAAAGGCCCTTTTACTTCTGCCTATGCCTCTGACGCCCAAGCCTCAAAAACAGAGAGGGAAACCAACTGTCTTCTCGGGGGCATGGACTGCCACAGGGCAGCACCAATCCCATCACCGGTATTGGTACCAAGCTCCCCAGTACCACCGTCTGAGACTCCTGCCTCACCCAAAGGGCCTGCCGGTACCAACCTGGGCCCCAGGGCAAAGCTCTGTAGACCACGCTCCCATTCTCCCCAGCACCACAGAGTCGCCGGCTCGCCAGCATTGACTGTTGCTACCACTCCACGTGTCAGCACCAGGGAATATGACACTCCCAGAGCCTTGAGAAGGTCGCCCCTGCACACAGGGGCAGACAAGCCTGCGGGGAATCACTGGCACTGTGCCCTTACCACTATCGACCCCACGAGTGGTCCCCGCCACAGAAAGCTTCCTCACACAAAGCTCCATATGTCACTGAGAGGATGGATCCTCTTCCCAGGTGCCTGCAACCCCAGATATGGCCTAACTCCCAGGCCTTAGTCCTATAGAGAGGACGCCTCGGTGCACTTTGACTTCCTCCATCATGTAACAGTGCACGTAAGCCTGGAGGTCAAACCAGTTAGGGGGATTCAAGATCCCTTATTCAGTCCAGGTTAACATCTCCCTTAGATCTGATAGCAGCGTCAATACACCCTAGCGTGCATGACCTCACCCAGGCAAGCTGGCAAACTTCTGCCTCTATCCCCCTGGTTTTGGACATAGGTGGCCACAAATATCAGGTCCTGCCAGAGGATTTTCCTTTCCTGGTTAACCACCCAGCACTGAGCTCCTGGGTGATGGAAGCAACCCTGGGGTGTGGGGGTCAATGCTTTCAAGAACCCATTCTGAGATTCAGGGAGGCAGACCTTATGGGGTGGAAGGTATACTCAACCTCCGCCTTCCAGCTTCACATCTCAATCAGGCTCTGGTGGGAAGATACACTATTGATATTTGGGAGTCTTTGGGGAGGTTCCGGGATCTCCTCTCCCAGGAACACAGGGAGCAATTTGACTCCCTCGTTGAGAAGGGTATGCTACCATCCCGTGACACACTCTTAGCAGCATGGGATGCCTCAGACACAGCGAGCTGTGCTATGGCCTTGGCCATTGTCATAAGCCATGCAGTGTGGCTGAAGGACACAGACCTCCCCCAAGACAGACAGCAGGCCACCCAGGACCCCCCCTTCGAGGGATGGTCCTTGTTTGCGGAGGAAACAGATCACCTACTCCATGGCAAGATGGATCCTAGATCAGCCCTTAGATCTTTGGGCATCCTTCCCACACAGGTGCCCCAGTCTCTCCCCTAGCCCTCATAACCGCCAAGAGCGCTGGCAACAAAGGCACCCCAGCGGTCAACAGGCAGAACCAACCCCTCAATATGGTAGAACCCTGCTAACATGACCATTACACAAAATTGGCCGCTACTAGCTGGTCAATTCTCTGGGGTTTTTCACCCACCCCCCTACTTCACACCTCCCCAAAATCAACAGCAGAGGCTCTAAGGGTACCATCACCCAGGGTTGTAAGAAAGGAAATTATTATACCTGGATTTTCTCAGATACCTCTCCAAACTGCTATGCTGGCCAGCTGTTTCAGAGGACACTGGGAAGATAGCATACCGCTTCTCTGCCCACATATTGGGGCCTCATTTTTCATCCTTGTCTCACCAGGGCCAGCCCCTGGATTGCAAGCAAACTCCCTGGTGCAAAAGACAAATTGTCACCTCCTTTGTTCTCCCAGGATCTCTTACATACTAGCCTTCCATCTGCATCCAGCTCAACTGTCTAGGGTTGTGACAAATTCTGGGGTTTTTGGCTTTCAGACCATCTTCCCAGCTTCTCCCGACCTGGCCTAGCTCTAGTCGCGCTAGGGCAGGGTTAACTTGGGCACACACAAAGTTCTATACCCACTAGCAGTTTACCGGCCTAAGGGGCTTTTCTTCTGCTTTCGGGACTCAGCACCCACTTATTCATGACAGCCTTGCCCAGTCACACTGAAGTATATTGGTCAACAGCACCACTTTGCTGGGGAGACGGGTAAAAATATTTACCCTAACACCCCAACCCCACCAATCAACTGATGTTTTAATACTCAGGGGTATCTCCACCCGGAACCCCTAAATCATGCAAAAGGGGACAACAAAACCCCTAGCCTTATCAGCCACAGTTATAACTTACTTGAACTACCCTGTCACCACATCCTTAAGGTGGCGTTCCCTGTGAGGTACCCAAAAGATATATGGGGGTAGAGAGGGAGGGATTACTCTTAAGCCCTTCCTTAGCCTCTTGCAAGGCTAAAGAAGAAAGAACAGGAAACAGGCACATCAACACTAGTCCTGCTGGGTCCCATACAGATGCCCTCCAAAAGGGACCTTCCCTCTATTGCCTCCATTACCTCCTCGGTCTTTCTTTCTATAGCCTGTCGTGGCACTTGGTTTTCCTCGTAAGTAGGGGCTGGGATGACCTTCTCAATGCCCCCCCCTTTCCCTTTTTACCAACAACATCATAGATTAGCTGTTTTTGCCCCTGGCCAGCCATTACAAACCCCTGGTCCTTCAGCAGGAAAATCAACTACCATTGTCAGCAAAGGGTATGCCGGCCAACCCCTTCCTTATGGAGGGTTCTTTCCTAAATCCCCCGCGAGGATGCTAAAGGCTCTCAGGGTCTTTACAAGGAGCTCCCATCACATAGGGGGAGCATCTATGCCTTCAAGGCCACCCTGCATGGGATACCCTGCCCTCATTGGTCATCCCACCAGTCCTAATCTGGACATGTAGTCCTCCCCCCCACCCCACCCCACGCAAGGCAGGGAGAACTGCTTATGGAGGGCTGTTGGTTCTTAATCCACAAGCAATCAACCAGGCCCAAAACAACAACCCTACCCCTCATGCAGTTGCTGCCATGCTGAAGTTGTAACCTCTAAGGTCTCCTTCACGTTTCGGCCAGGGTTTAGGGAGTTGGGACCCACCAAAGAGGCTTCCCCCCTCCCCCTCCAAACTGAGCAGGGGTAAGATGGTTTGATCAAAGCCTCCCCCTTCCTACTCACTAACTTCGAGGGCCCAGTGTGCCCTACTCCCACGGGAAGTTTTTAATTATCCCCAAGGCAACCCATACCGGGGACCTTCTCATCTGAATGCGAATGGGGTTAGGCCCTAGAGTCATGAATTCCAATCACTGACACTGGCGGGTCAATGCTACTGTTCCCTCCTCCCTTCGAGAAAGGATTACAGATGGTATACCCACTCCTGGTTTGTGGGGTGCACGTTATGGGGTTTTTCCTCCTGCTGGACTAGCAAACACCCAGCAAGGTTCCCTGTATCGGCTCATGCTGCCTCTTAGTAGACCAGGATGTGAGTAATACGCTGCTGGTTGCATTTTCAATTAGCTGTCCTGGAGGACCAAGTAAATTCTCATACACTGATGTGTCCAAACTCACCACTGTGGATGAGGTGCACTTATGCCCCTGTACTCCTTGGGTCACAACACACAGCCATCACACTCTGAGAGGTGGTCTGCAGGGGATTCATCCACCGTCTTATCCATTCTACATGTATCCATCATCACAGAGAGGGTGCGTTTATCCCTCTCTTTTATCCCTGGTGGACAACAGTCAATCACTTCTCAGTGGTAGGCAAAAGGGGGCATCTTTGCCATCTAGGTTGGTTTTAACCACAAAAAAAACCAGGATGTCCAAAGTAAATTAGGGTGGCCCATTTTAATACTCCATAGCAAGGTAACATTTAGCCCTTTTATGCTCCCTTGTATAAGTCACTCTCAAAAGATTTGAGGGTTAACAAGCCATAACCCCCAGCTAGGTCAAGAAACCTGCTATCCAGGTGTCTTCGAAACCAAAATTTGCTCTTATGGGGTTAGCCGTGCTGAAGGCAGGGAAAAGAACCCAACTCTACCCACTGTCCACAGTATGGCTAGCAGTCACTTAATATTGCATGTACATGAGCAGCACTCGAAGAAGAACTGTGGGTTACGTATCAGTAACCGTCCTTGTTTGAGATGGGCTGCTCACCTACATTCAGAACCCTCCCACTGTCTCCGCTGCTCAGAGCTGGCAACTAGAAGGGATTGAGGAGGGTCTGCGTCAGTGCCATATATATAGCCATAGGAGCAGCTGGAGTGGGTGTTGGCCGGCAACCCTGCTCTGACTGGCTAGGGCAAAAAGTTTGACCAATCTTGTGCTGTAGCACATAGACACGTAACATTGAATGTATGTGAGCAGCCCATCTCGAAGAAGGACCAGTTACTGGTAAGTAACCCATCCTTTTGTCACCTGAGTGTAAGGCAATCAGGGAAGTAATGCAGGGACATTTGCTGGCTAGCACTTCATCGGGGCAGGGGGCAGGTGCCTTGCAGACCAAGGTGAATAAATTGCTGCCAGAGGCACCATGGGTGTTTACTTACCACTCCACTGCTGTTTTCCCAACCTGATGCTCTGCTCTGAATCTGACCTCCACACTATCATGTCTTTGTTTCAGACTGCAAACTTGGCGCATGTGGAAGAAGCATGGCCTGGTAAAGGCACCCAAAGAAAGTATTTAATAATCCTAGAAATTCTGCATAAACGCTCAAGTCAGTATGTTTGTTAGTTTTAAGGGGGGGCTCCTGGGTGCTGAAGCCAGCCCTTGTTGCTGCCGACAACAACAGGCAGAAGGGTCAAAATGAGAGCAAGTCAGTGAAAATGCTGATGAAACAATTTTTCATTGGGATTTGCAAAACAGTTGAAGTCAGACCATTCTGCAGAAGCCATCATGCCCTCTGGCACTTGGCAGGTTTCTGGCAGAGGCCTTTCTACCAGGCCAGTCTGGAATGCTGCCTGGTCAGGTCACCTGCCAGCTCACCTGGCTAGTGATTCTGACCTCTTGGTGAGCAGCTCTGGTTTCCAGGGGTCTATCTATCAGGCAACCCTTCAGGTAAACTGCTTCAGAGCTAAGGATCCCCCGGGGGTTCTATTGGCTGCCACTAATTTGGAGATTTTGTTCCAAATCAGAACAAAACCATTTCCAAAAAGCAAAATTCTCCACAAAATGACATTCCCCTTCCCCACATGACTCCAGTCACAATGGCAATGATCAGTTAATAGATCAGGGCCTGGAGATGGTGCTATAGATCTCCCTGCTCTACAGAACTGATTGTGCTTTTACCATCCACCAGGCCACAGAGTGTTCTGCCCTGCCAGCATCATGCTGCTTCCAGCAGTGTGGGATGCCTGCTGTGATGTGAATTCGCTGGGTCTCAAACCAGTCCCTACCATGCAGGAGTCATCACATAAACTACTGTCAGTATCAGGAGCCTCTACACAGGGCCAAAAAGGGACCAGAGCAGAGACAGAAGTAAGACTGTAGGAAAGGTATGGGGAAACTTGGCAGGGTGGGCAGAGGCAGGGCCTGGGGAGGGTATATGGGACCTAGCAGAGATAGTCAGTCTCTTCAGCACCCATCATGGTGCAGTGAGACATTCACTTTGTTTTCTGCACAGAGTGCAAGCCTGTCTCTGAGCCTTTCTGTAAGTTCACCCATCTTCGAAGCATCTGAGGAAGTGGGATCTTCTCCCATGAAAGCTCATGCAAAAAATAAATCTGTTAGTCTTAAAGTGCCACATAACTCCTTGTTGTTTTTTTACTGGACTAGACTAACATGGCCATCCCTTTTGAATCTGAGCCTTCAGCCCACCATTTTCTATTACCTGTTAGGTCTTTTCAAGTACTTTTTGGCACTGGCAGGGCAAGCATGATGGGGCAACGGTCTAGGGGAGAACTGAGAAGCTTTCCTGGCCCTTGACGTTTGAAACATTTTCTGACAGCAGCTGCCCCTGCTCCTTGTCCTCCCGCAGGCTCCTCACTTGCTCACTGAGTCAGCACTGGCTCCTGTCAGTCACCTAAGGAAAGGGCCAACTCAGCACAGCCATGGTGGGGGCCTGGGGGAATGACACAGCCAGGTAGTGCCAAGGGCTGCCATGAAAGCAGAGATTGATGAGGCAGTGAAGAGAAGATGAACCAGAGCAGGAACTAGGGCCAGGGCAGACAGATAGGGAGAAGGAAAAGGAGAAAGAAGGTGAAAGTGGCTACATTTCTGCTCCTCCAGGCCCTGTCTATCATGCCATGATGGCTGAAGCACATGAGGAAGGGAGCCAGGACTGGACGGGTTAATTCAGTCCTCTGTCTCTGCTCCATGTGGCAGGCAAAATCCAAGGTACCACATGCTGACAGGGACCCTCTTTTTGGAGTGATGCTTCCAGTGCAGTAAAAACAGCCCTGAGGCTCCTGGAAGGCCAGGGAGGGCTGCTGCCAGCCACAGTCCGGTTTCCCTTTCCCTCCACAGGCCTCCCCCTGCTTGCCAGCCCTGCTGCAGGCACACAGGCTCCAGCTAGAACTGGCACTGCCGGGTGCAAAGCCCTAACGGGAATCTGACTTAAATACAGGCGTCAGCCCTGCCTGTTCCCTTGCTGAACATCCAGCTTCCTTTGGAGGTGCTGGGAGTCCCCACTGAAGCCCCTTGGCACTCCCCTCACAGCGCTGTGCTGACACAAACAGGCCTCATCCTCTCCAGCTGCCTTGAGGCACCTTAGAGCCCAGGATTTAATGCTGCATTAGGCCTGTTTCAGACACAGCAAACATCAGGGTTTAAACACATTCATCTCCCACTGAGCTGCTGGACTCCTCCTCCCCTCCCGCTGAGAACAGCTTTGAGTTGGGGGTGGAGGCGGGTATGCAAACTCTGCTTGCAGCTGTTCAATAGGCTGTTCTTCCCCAGGAGGTGGGCAAATACAGCAAGCAGCCATTCAGGGGTTCAAATGTTTAGAGGTCTGGAGTGTGTTGTGCAATTGGCTCCAGCCATGTCAGTTACAAAAGCAGCAGGGAGAGCTGCAGACTGGGGTCCTGTTCACACCCTGCCCATTGCCATGGCAAGCATGCGGTATCATAAGAGGGTGGACATCAGGGTGTTGCTGGGAAGAATGAAGAGGAGTGGGAACATGCAGCCACACTGAGTACAGCAGGCTGGCAGCTGGCCAAAATCAGCAGGACTATGGCTCTCACCCCATCATTGTGAGCACCCCTGGGGAAGTCCAGCTGGAGCTTCTGCTGCAATTTGGAGGAAACAAAAGCAAATATTTCTTTGCACAATGCACTGTCAACCTGTGGAACTCCTTGCCTGAGGATGATGAAGGCCAAGACTATACCAAGATTCAAAGAAAACATAGATAAGTTCATGGACGATAGGTCCATCAATGGACATTAAGCAGGATAAGCAGGAATTGCTGTTTGCCAGAGGCTGGGGAAGACCAGGAATCACTTGATGATTACCTGTTCTTTTCATTCCCTTTGAAGCACCTGGCATTGATCACTGTGGCAAGACGGGATACTGGACTAGCTGGACCATTGGTCTGACCCAGTGTGGCTGTTCATATGTAAGGCCAGGAGACACCAAGAACTGCAAAATGAGTGTGACCAGGCATATCTGGCCCATCCTAGTTGCCCACCAGTGCTGCACTGGGCAGCAGATTGGAACAATGAACAACTTAACTAGCAGAGACATTTCTTGCTCATGAGTGCAAGGTCTGTCATCAGCAAAACAACATTCCTCATGAGCTGAGCTCAGATGAAGCAGCTCCCCTTGCTGCATTACTGAAATCTGGCTAGATGGCCCAGCCAAGCCACCACTGACCAAGCTGGCTCCACTGGCATTCAGGGCCATATGGGCCAAGAAGGAAACAAAAGAAAGCTAAACAAAAGAAAGGAGGCAGGGTTTAAGTGTCATTTTTGCTCCCTTCTGCCCTTGAAAGCAGAAAACACCCCCAGCCTGCAGATTTTGAGACCATCCACATGATGTGTGGATCTAGAAAACCCCCAACATCAGGCTAAAAGATAAGTGTACCAGCCTCTCGGAAGTTCTGCAGGCCTCAGAGAAGAATACATTGAGCTGTTCCCTAGCATGACGCTGAGGTGCTGCTGGTTCTCACTCCTTGCCCTAGTGATCGCGCAGATGATTTTAAATAGTCTGGCATGGAAGCCATGAAATTCTGTCTCCAGACTCGCATGTTCACCAAGACCAGACATGAAGAATGTAGCAAACAGAACTCGTGTCTGGCCATTGAAGCTAATATGACAGGTTTCCCAGTTCTCCTCTGCAAGGATGATTTCACTAGAACTAGTATGGACTAGCTTATTTGCCTTCAAATGTGGTAAGGCCCATTATAGGACCAGAGCCCAGATGACCTGGTGGAGCCATACCACCCCCTAGTGGCCACAGCTATCAACGCCTTAGAGTAAATCATCACCTTCCTGCATACTGACTGGGGCAGTAAGGTTGCCTGTACAATTCACTCATTTAGATACAGCAGGTCTGCCTGGGGCAACTAGAAGTACATAATACCCGCACGTAAGTTTAGTAGGAATTGAAGCGAAACAGCCATATCAAAGAGTCTCATTCAATTACATCACATAATGGCAGACTACTGAAAAGTGAGCAAAATAAGTGCTGGTGTATAGAGGGCTAGAAATCTAAATACTACAATGGGTGAGGGCCTGGTTTTAAATGATGATAATGACATAACAGACCCCACAGAAACTTGGTGGAATGAGGATAATCAATGGGACATGGGAATCCCAGGGAAAGAACAGCATAGAGTCAAATATAGTAAAAAAATCTCAAATGAATCAAACTGTACTACAGAATCTCTCTGGACAGAAAGTCCATGCATAAATAATAAGAGTTTAGCAGTAAGAATATACTACTGATCACCTAGCCGGGTGGATGATGATGATTGTGAAATTCTCTGAGAGATTAAAGAGATTATACAAACAGAAAAATTAATAGTAATGGGGAATTTCAGCTGTCCCTGTTTTGAAATGCGTAGGATGCTGAGATAAAATTTCTAGATACCGTTAATTGGTGCTTCTTGAAGAAGCTAGTCTTGGGGCCCCCAAGGGGAGAGGCAATTGTTGATTAAGTGCTAAGTGGGGCACAGGATCTGGTCCAAGAGTTGAAAAGAGCTGAATCACTAATTAATAGCAACCATAATTAATTACATTTAACATCCTTGCAGGAGGGAAAATACCAAGAAAATACCACCAAAGCAGCATTTCACTTCAGAAATCATACAAAAGCAAGGAAGTTAGTTAAATGGAAATTAAATACAGTCACAAAGGTGAAATACCTGCAAGCAGCATGGAAACTTTTCTAAAGCACCACAATAGAGGAAAAAATTAAATGCTCCACATTAAGAAACATAGTCAAAGGACCAAAAGAATGCTGACATCACTACACAGCAAAGTAAAAGAAGTGGTCCTTTAAAAATTGGAAGTCACATCTAATAGAGGAAAATAGAAAGAAGCATTAACTCTGGTAAGTCAAGGGTAAAAGTATAATTAGGCATGCCAAAAAGCAAATTTGAAGAGCAACTAACAAAAGACTCAAAAACTGAACAGCAAAAAAATATTTTTAAGTACCTCAGAATCAAGAAACTTGCCAAACAATCAATGGAGCCACTGGACATTTTAGGTGCTAAAGGAGCACTCAGGGAAGACAAGGACATTGTGGAAAAACTGAACGAATTCTTCGCATTGATCTTTGCTGCAGACCATGTGAAAGAAATGCTCAAACCTGAGCTATTCTTTGTAGGTGGCAAATCTGAGGAATTGTCCCAGACTGAGGTGTCCGACGAGGAGGTTTTGAAGCAAACTGGTAAATTGTACTATGCCCCCCGCAGGACCAGACAGTATTTACCTGAGTTCTGAAATTGCTGAACTACTAACTGTGATATGTAACCTATCACTTAAATCATCCTCCATACCAGGTGACTGGAGGATAGCTAACATGATGCCAATTTTTTAAAAAGGCTCCAGCAGTGATCCTGGCAATTACAGGCCAGTAAGCCTAACATCAGTACCTGGCAAATTGGTTGAAACCATAATCAAGGACAGAATGATCAGACACATAGATGAACACAATTTTTTGGGGAAGAGTCGAGATGGATTTTATAAAGGGAAATCATGCCTCCCCAACCTCTTTGAATCTTTGAGGGGGGTCAACAAACATGTGGACAAGGATGATCTAGTAGATATAGTGTTGTTGGATTTTCAAAAAGCCTCTGACTAGGTCCCTCACCAAAGGTTCTTAAGCAAAGTAATCAGTCATGGGATAAGAGGGAAGGTCCTCTCCTGGATCAGTAATTGGTTGAAGGATAGGAAACAAAGGGTAGGAATAAAGAAGCAGGTTTCAAAATGTAGCGAGATAACTAGCAGTGTTTCAAGGGTCTCTGATGGGACCGTTGCTCTTCAACATAAATTATCTGGACACAGGGTAATTAGTGAGATGGTAAAAGTTAGCAAACAATACAAAATTATTCAGGACATTTAAATCCAAAGCAGACTATGAAGAATTACAAAGGGATATAACAAAACTGAGTGATTGCATGGCCGATGAACTTCATTGTTGATAAATCTGAAGTAATGCATATTGGAAAACATAATTCCAAAAATACATAGAAAATGAAAGGCTATAAAGTAGCTGTTATCACCAAAGAAGGCGATCTTGGAATTATTGTGGATAGTTCTCTAAAAACATCTGCTCAACATATAGTAGCAGTCAAAAAGGCTTAATAATGTTACAAACCATTAGGAAAGGAATAGATAAAGGCGGAAAATATAATGCCACCATATAAACCCATGATACACCCAGGAGTTAAAGTACAATGTGGCAGGCCCAGAACCCTCCTAAATTTCCAGGTCCCCCTCATGCAAGTCTGGGCCCCCTTCACACACATTCAGGCCCCTGTGACACACATCTAAGCCCCCATCACACACATCTAGGCCCCCGTCACGCACCTCAGCTGCTGCCCCCCAACACCTTTCCCCCACCCCACTTACTGCCCTCAAAACACTTACCCCCATCAGACCCCTCCTTCCCCATGTCTTCCTCAGCCCCCATCCCCATTCCCTAAGCTCCCTGCCCCCATGTCCCCACTCTTGCCCTCCTAACCCCCCCTGCTCCAGCTCCCCTGTTTTCACTTCACCCCCGTTAGCCCCCTAATCCCTCCACACCTCCCCAGCCTACCATCCCAACCCCTTCTTCCCACCCTACCCAACCTCCCGCATGCTTTTCCTGCTGGCTGCCTCCCTGTCCCGAACCCCCTCTACCCCCTTACCTGCATCACTGTTGTGGCTGAGGAGTCAGGCTGGGGGGGGAGGGAGGCTGTGGCTCTGGCTGGCTGGCCAGTGGGCGAGAAGGGACATGGGCCCTAGACTGCACAGCAGGAAGGGGTGGTGCCAGCACAGGTGCTGGGAAAGAGGGGGAAGGGTGGCCAGGCGTCTTCCAGCCTGCAGCCCCTTGGGTTGGCCCTGGGGGGGACACGCTGGAACGCTGCTTTCCAGTGTGTTCCTCTATCTTTAGGGGGCCCTGGAATGCAGCGTTCTAGTGAGTTCCCCTATTTTTAGGGGGCCCCAGAACACTGCCCCCTAAAAATAGGGGGGGCCTGGAATGCCGTTCCAGGGCATTCCACCATACTTTAACCCCTGGGTACACCCTCGCCCTGAATATTGTGTGCTGTTATGGTCCTCTCATCTCAAAAAAGATGCATTAGAACTGGAAGAGGTACAGAGAAGTGTACCAAAATAATTAAGATGTGGAACAGCATCCATATGAGGAAAAAGGTCTAGACTTTTCAGCTTGGAGAAGAGATGACATAGTGGGGGTCATGACAGAGGGCTATACAGTCATGAATAGTGTGGAGAAACTTAATAAGTTTAATTTACCCCTTCACAACACAAGATTCAGGGATCACCCAATGAAACTGATAGCAGCAAGGAAGTACTTTAAACAAGAGGAAGTACTTTTTTACAGAACACAATCAACCTTGGAACACGTTACCAGAAGATCTTGTGGAGACCAAACTATAACAGGGTTAAAAAAATAATTTCATGGTGGACAGGTCCATCAACAGCCATTAGCCCAAATGGACAGGGATGTAGCCCCATGCTCCAGATATTCCTAAACCTCCAACTGCCAGAACTTGAGAGCAGATAACAGTGGATGGCTTGTTTGGTGATGATTACCTGTTCTGTTCATTCCCTCTGAAGCACCAGTCAGAAGACAGGATCCCAGGCTAGATGGATAATTGGCCTGAACCAGTGTGGCCATTTTTAGAAGTTGCTCACTGCAAAGGAAGCTAAGAGGGCCTTTCAGTGTTGACAACCCAAGAGTTCGAAAGTCATGAGCCAGGCTCCAAAGCTCAAAAGCTAAACATTTTTGGTTTAAAAGTAGGAAGGTTAAAGCACAACAGAAAGTATATGTATTTGTCTCCTGAACTTTTAGGGGGTGCTCAGGCAGGGGCGTCGCTGGGGTGGGGAGGGACCTGGGGCATGGGCCCAGCCCCCGCCCCCAGAGGGCAGGCCCCACCCCCGGCCACAAGGCCACGCCCCCTAGCCCGGGATAGGGCCGGGGGGAGGCCGCACTGCGGTGTGGTGCAGCCTGGCCTGGCCCAGCCTGGCCTGAAGCGGTGGCTGGAGGCCGGGCCCGCAGCCGCAGCCCCGGATCCCCAGCCAGGGACAGGGCCGTCGTGGCCGCAGCCAGGTTTCGGATCCCCAGCAGAGGACAGGGCTCCTGCGGCTGCGGGCAGCCAGCTGGGCCCCGGATCCCTGGCCTGGCCGCCAGTGGCCGTGGCAACCCCGTCCCCAGCCAGGGATCTGGGACCCAGCCGGCCACCCGCGGCTGCAGCGGCTCCGTCCCCCGCTGGGGATCCAGGACCTGGCCGGCGGCGGCCGTGGTGACCACGTCCGTGGCCTGGGATCCAGGGCTGCGGCCACGGGCCCGGCCTCCAGCAGCAGCTTCTGGCGGGGCTGTGCTGCGCCGCTGCCTAGCTGCCAGCAGCAGCGCAGCCACCCCCTGGTCCTATCCCTGGCCAGGGGGCGGGGCCTGCCGGGCGGCCAACTAGGCCCCGGATCCCTGGCCGGAGACGCGGCCGCCGTGGCCACGGACTGCCAGGGATCGGGCCCTGGATCCCCAGCCCAATTGGGCTGGAGATCCGGGGCACCAGCGTTGGGACTCAGGGCATGTGCCCCGGGTGCCCAGAGCTAGTGATGCCACTGTGCTCAGGTCATGTTTTCTGGATCCCCCCGCACCACGCAAACCAGGCTAAAAGCTTTGTTAAAAAAACTGAGAGTCTCACCTCATCACTTGCCCCCCAGGAGCAGGGGCTTTACAAAGAACATGCAGCTGCCTTCTCTGCTCAGTCACACCTGAGCTATTTTGCACAGCCAGCAAATCAAATTCCAAAGGAATAGCCATGTTAGTCTAGTCCAGCAAAAAAACCAAGGAGTCATGTGGCACTTTAAGACTAACAGATTCATTTTTCGCATGAGCTTTTGTCGGAGAAAATCCCACTTCATCAGATGCTTCGAAGATGGGTGAACTTACAGAATGGAATGAAAATAAATGCAAGGGGGTGTAAAACATAGGATCAGGTCATACTGTAACAGCAAATCAGAGCAGTTGTTAGGTTCAAACCATGGGAAGCCTGAAGTCAAATTACCTTTTGTAATGGGAAAAGAACCCATAGTCTCGATTAAGTCCTGCTTTCACAGAATTTAGCTTGCATATTAATTCGACTTCAGCTGTTTCTCTTTGAAGAGCCTTTGATGGAGTAGCAGGCTTGATTAGGACCTATGATGGGATCTGTTGTGCAGATATGTGGGCAGACTTGGCAGCGTGGTTTGTTGAGGGTGTGTGCCTGCTTCAGTGTTTCTGTTGTTAGATCTGTAGTTGCTGGTGAGTATCTGTTTAAGACTGGGTGGCTGTCTGTAGGCAAGGAGAGGTCTGTCTCCCAAGGCTTGAGAGAGAGAGAGAGAGGGATCATCTTTTAGAGTAGGCTGTAGGTCCTTAATGATCTGTTGTAGAGGTCTGACTTGGGGGTTGTATGTGGTGACTAGTGGTGTTCTGTTGTTTTCTTTCTTGGGCCTCTCCTGTAGTAGATGACTTCAGGGAACCCATCTAGAGCTGTCAATTTGTTTTCTTACTTCCCCAGGTGGGTACTGTAGTTTCAAGAATGCTTGATAGAGATCCTCAAGATGTCTGCCTCTGTCTGAGGGATCAGAGCAGATGAGGTTATATCCTAGGACTTGGCTGTAGACAATGGATCGTGTGGAGTGTTTTGGATGGAAGCTCGAAGGATGTAGGTAACTATACTGATCAGTAGGTTTTCGGTACAGGGTGTTGGTGAAGTGTCTATCCCTGATTTGTACTGTAGTGTCGAGAAAGTGGATCTCCTGTATGGAGTTTTCCAGGCTCAATTTGATGGTGGAGTGGAAATTGTTGAAATCTCTGTGAAAATCTTCAAGAGCATCCCTGCCATTTGTCCAGATGATGAAGATGTCATCAGTGTAGCGTAGGTAAAGAAGAGGTGTTTTGGGATGACACTTGAGGAAACGTTGTTCTAAGTCACCTATAAAGATGTTGGAGTTTGCTAGGAGCTGTTCTCAGGGGGCTAGGCAGAGGAACCACTTTGAATGATTTGAATGCATTGCTTCAGGTCTTAACTGGAACATTGTTTCTTTTCTTCTTCGAGCACTGCTCGGATGCATTCACTATTAGGTATCTCCATGCTGGAGCGCCGGATTGGCTGGAAAAATTTTGTCCTAGCTTGTCAGAAGAGGGGAGGTGGCCACTGCCCCTCGCGCCACCTGCGGCTACATATACGGCCGCCTCCCCGCCCCCTCTTCAGTTTCATTTCTTCTGCCTTGCGCGTTGGATCTGGAACATCTGCTCCTTGCTATCACAAGCAGCCTGTCCTTTGTGATCAGCTTTCGCCGACCGGGAGAAGCTACTCATGGAATTAAGTCCACTACAAGAGCCTTCCGCCATTAGACTGAAAGCCTACAATCATGCCAGGGTTCAAACCCTGTGCTGAATGCAGCAAAGCCTTCCCCAGGGATGATCCCCACGGGAAGTGCCTCAGGTGCCTGGGCAAAGACCACATGGTCTCAGCATGTTCCATTTGTCACTCCTTTAAACCCTGGACCATCAAGGAGAGGGAACAGTGACGCCGTGCCCTAGCCTCAGAGGAGACTCAGCACCTTCCACTCAAGGCTTTGGGTTTGAGCCCGGCCCTGAGATCGAGCTCGGCGCCGGCACCTACACGGCACCATGCCACCGGTGTCTGCCGCTGCTGCTGCACCACCTCGGTGCTGAATCTGGTACCACGGTGCACATTCGGCGCCCCAGCACCCTGGCACCGATTGGGGTCGCCATCAGCCAGCCCAGCACCATCGGCACTGGGCTCACCTCGGCACCGACTGAGGTCGCCCTCAGGCAGCCCAGCACCATCAGCACCGGACTCACCCCGGCACCGTACCATGTCACCTCCGGTGCCAACGACCTGGCATAGCCTGGCATCACTGGTACCAACTTCACCTCGGCACCGGCTAACCCCACCATCGGCAATGCAGAGAATAGAATAGAGAGTCCAGTGCCGATGGAGCAGAAGTCCTCCCGCCCAAGCAGTCCTCCCTTCCCCAGTGAGGACTTGCCCATGGCCCATGCAGGAGAGATCCTTGTCCCATCCATGCTGGAGGCAATGGAGGCAGCACGAGCCCTGCTGCTCCTCCCGACTCCCCCTGCCCCACCTGTAGTCAGAAAGGGCAAACCAGCCTTTTCATCAAAGGCCTGGGTTCAAAAGAGACACTCCCTCTCTCCCCACTACAGGGGCCAGTGTTACTCCACCACCAGCACAGGGCTGGGAATCCCAACCCCCTTTCCCCCGGCTCCAGCCTGGAAGAAGGGTTGTCCAGGGGCTTTAAATGGCCCCGGCGCCAAACAGCATCTCCTTTTTGCTTTCGGGCACAGGAATGGTCCCACAAGGGAACTCCATCCCCTCCCCGACAAATCACCGGTGCTGTGCTGTCCCTGGTACCGGAGGCCTTTATGGGGAACCTCTTGGTGCAATTTGACCTTCTGTGCCAAGCCATGGCCCACTTAGGCATGCAAGTGGAGCCTCTGAGCCTTCCCCCCGATACTCTGTTTGGACCACTGTTCCGTCTAAGCTGCGCTGGCTCGCTGCAGCGCAGCCCACCACAGCCACCAGCGCAGCGAAGGCTGCCGGCAGCGCACTGCCGGCAGCCAGAGTCCCTCCACAGAACTCCTCTGGGGCTGGGAGTTTTGAAAACTCCCGCCCAGAGAAGCTCCAATGGAGCATGCCCAGAAAATCTGGGCATGCTCTGTAGAGCTCCTCTGGCAGGGAGTTATGGCTGGGCCCTCTGTCTCTAGTCCAGCCCCAAGGTAAGTTGGGGGGGGGG
>ML682016.1:25382331-25429041 GCA_007922195.1 Podocnemis expansa
CCCCCCAGTTTCGGATATGGCAAGCATGAAGTATTGGGTACCAGAACCGGACTACCCCTCACTTGCTGGCCACCCAGTTCCCCCTTGGAACGTGATCCAGATGGCAATGGGAGCCGGAGATCCCCCTAGGGACCCCCTCCCCTCCTCTAGGGAGAACAGGGAAATGGATCTGCTGAGCCACAAGGTGTATTCTTCATCAGCCCTTCAATTGTGAGTGGCTAACAACCAGGCCATAATCAGCAGGTACCTGCTGGATGTCTGGGAGTCACTCGGGAGGTTCAGGGACATGCTCCCACCCGATGCAAGGGACAACTATGATGCCTTCATGGAGGAAGGTAACACAGTCTCACAGGACCTTGTCCTCTCCGCCCACGATGCGATGGACACCACTGCCCTTACCATGGCTTCGGCGGTTAGTCTCCGCAGGGCAGCTTGGCTTAGGGAAGCTAGAGTGCCCCCTAATGCACTGCAGGCAGTCTTGAACCTGCCTTTTGAAGGAAATGTCCTGTTCCCCCCTGAAACTCTCTCAGTGGTGGGCACAGCTCGAGATCCATGGGGAGAGGCCAAATATTTCAGCCTTCTCCCTCCCAGTCCCACCCCACTGACTTAATTCCCAACTCTTCGGGCGGGTGAGCCCCTTGCTTCTCTCTGTCGCATTCGCGACAAGCAGAAGGTTTTCATCCACCCTCAAGGGCGTGAGCCTTCTGGCTACCGCTACCCCCTTGTCCTAAAGGGGCAAGGGACCTAAGGTGTCACTAACCTCCCCCAACACACACACAGGGAGGACAGGTCTGCCAGGAACCTCCTAGTCTCTGCCTTCTTATTCCTCTGGCCTGTTTCCTGTAGCACTGGCGGTTTGGCAACACAACAGTGCCCGTCTACAGTGCATGTACTCAACACTGTAGTCATCGCCCTTTCCCCTTAAACAGCAACTTCCCCAACAGAAACCGCCCCTCTCCCATTGCAACAGGTCCCTTCCCAAATACGTCCCACTGCATCTCCCACCCTACCCCTCGCCAAAGGATGGAGACGTGTCTCGTTGTAGCCTAGCTTTGGCAGGGCTCCAAGATGCGCACATCCAAAGACTCCCCTAGTAGGACTGTGCCCGTGATCATGGCACGTGTCCCAGGTAGGCCCCTGCATATCGGGCCAGGGAAGGGGGGGAGGCATCCCTGGTCGCACCGCTGCCCCCTGTGCTGAGACCTCAACCCTCCGACAGGATTATCATGCACAATAAAGGGGACACATCTGTAAGGGCATACAGCTGCCTGGGAAGCCATTATCGGGAAGGTGTATATAGAGCAGGATTTACCCCTGTATGGATCGTAGGTACGGCCCACTTCCCCCCTCTTCTCCTTCCCACCCTTGCAAGACCCCCCCATTTCTACCTCCTGGTGATCTAGTGGGAACTGGGGACCCACCTTAAGAACCTTCACCTTGGTCTACCACCTTTGGGGTTGCCCACGGTACCCCGGGCCCACCAAAGTATGACCGGGGACACCAAAAATCCCGTAAGGGGAACAGCTTGTTGTGTTCCATACGTCAAGAAACTGTGCGCGGCCTACCCCTCCAAGTGCCCTTGCATGTATAGTGCCTGATATTTCTTGTTTTGAAACGACGGGCTCTGTCATTTCAAAAACGGCTTAAACCCCTTCCATTTCGAAACAACGATTATTTCGAAATGAGTCATTTTGAAATAACACTGTTGGGACATGCTGTTTTGAAATTATGGTTATTCTGAAACGAGTCATTTCGAAATAACCATCTTTCAGACATGTTATTTCAAAACAAGCATTGTTTTGAAATAACTGTCCTGACCTTTTTCCCAGGGTGCACAGCACCCAAGGGAGACAGGAAGTCCCTTCCCGCGCATGCCTGCCAGCGTGCCCAGAGCCCTGTGCAGGCATGGCAGCACATGCCACTAATGCCCCAGAGGGGCAACGCCGTGCCCCCATCTGGACAGCTGACGAGGTCCACTGCCTCCTCAGCATTTGGAGGAGGGAGGACATCCTGTCCTGGTTCCAGGTGAGCCACCAGAACCGGGACATATATGCAGACATTGCCACGGTGCTGTCCGCTGAGGGCCACGAGTGGACCACGGAGCAGGTGCGCTCGAAAATAAAGGCCCTCAGGCAGGACCATGCCCAGACCAGGGAGGCACGGGAGCTCCAGGGGACAGGTAGCAGTGCTACCTCCCCTTCTACGACGAGCGCTATGCCTTCCTGGGGCCGGAGCCCAGTGGCCTGCTGAGGCTGTGGACACCGAGGCCTGCCTGCCGAGGCTGTGGACACCGAGGCACACCACAGCTCATCCTCCGGCCCTGAGGCAGCGGACACAGGGTCCAAAGTCTCCATTGGGCAGCCTCCCATCACACTGCCACCAACAGCAGAGGCCACACCAGGGATCCCCTGAGCTGTTCCCTGGCCCCAACGGAGAGAGCAGTGTGGAGGAGCAGGGGCCTGAGACCATCCCAGCCCCTGTGGAGTCCGACACAGACACGGGGACATTGCGTTGGACCTCTGGAGCCCCTGTGGATGAGTATTCCCCTCCCGCAGAGGCACACAGGACTGGGCCTGTCCACATCACGGGCAGCGAGGGGGTACAGGGCTGGGCACTGGGGCAGGTAGGGCATAGGGTCGGCGGGTGCAGAGGCCCTCCCATGGCCACGGGTACCTGAGAGACAGGTGGCACTGGGGTCACAGTCACCTGTGTGCCTGGGGTTGGTTAACAGGAGATGGGTGTCAAAGATGCAGCCGCATCTTGGGCGGGGTGGAGAGCATGCAGGCCTGGGACACCCCCTAGAGCAAGGCGTGGGTGAGTCCAGCTCACCATTGTGGGCACCACTAGCATATGTGCCTCCAGGGTACGGTTCCCAGATGTCAGGCAAAAGGAGAACATGGTCCCCTTTTTACCTTCCTGTTCTGTTTATCCTCACATTCTCTGTCTGGCAGGCATTTTAAAATACAGTATTTTGTTAGGCTTTTTACCTTAGGGGTTGAAGCATCCTGGAATGCCATAGAATACTTATTTGTACGGGAAAGTGTTCCAGGGCCCCCTAAACACCAAAGCATATCACATCCATACTACATTTTCTCCCATGTGTCCTCCAATGTCCTCCTTTTCATACTTCCCTGGCCTCCTTTCGAGGCTTTGGGATCCGGTAGCCCTACCCCAGGGCAATGTCCCACAGGATCCTGAGTCCTGCTGACAGTCAGGGCAGAGGTGTGTGCTGCAGACAGGCTGCACATAGGCAAGGCCAGCAGGCAGCAGTGGCCAATTGTGTTTTCTGCTGCCCTCCAGCAGGTCGCCCAGCTGCCCGCCGTGCTGCACCACCTGCCCAATGCCTCAGCCCGAGACCACCACAGCGGAGGAGGAGGGCCCCCCGGACACGTGGCGAGATCCTCGAGAGCCTGGAGGAGCTGAGGCAGCGGACAGAGGCGTCGACCCAGTCCTGGCGCCAGGCCCTAGCCAGGCAGCAGGACTCTGCCCTCCGCCTGCTGCAGCAGGTGGCAGCTGTGGACAACCGGGTGGTTGCCGCCCTGGAGTGCCAGGCGCAGGCCAGCGAGTGCCAGGCGCAGGCCAGCGAGTGCCTCTGTGACCACCTGCCCACCATGATCGAGGCGATTGCCACCAGACTCCGCCAGCTGGTGGAACACATGGCCCTTCAAGCTGCTGCAGGGGCTCCTCAGCCTGGCCTTCCCTGGAGGCGACCCCAGACCCAGGGTGGCCATGGGCAGGGGCAGGGAACACCACCACCCCTGAACTTCCCCACAAGCCCTGCCTAAGTTCTCCCCTGCCACCCAGACACCCCCAACCCCTTCCCCAGTCTCCCCCTTCCAAGTTGCTGGCCCTCCCCCCAGACTGCCCACACATTGCCCCGTCCCGTAACCCTCCCCAGCCCTTCCCTGCCCCAACCCCTGTATTGTTAAATAAATGTTTGAAATGCATTCTTGGTTGTGCGTGGTTTTATTGGGGGTAGTTCACAGTGCAGGTGGATGGGTGGGGGCTGGCTGTGGGCAAACGGGGGAGAGGGTGGTGTGGGGCAGGGCAGGCCTGGCCCTCAGAGTTCCTCCAGGGCAAAGGTGTTCATCAGTGTGTCCCGCACTGTCACAGCTCTCTGTGATGGCTGCTCCCGTGCAGGCACAGGTGTGGGTTCCTCGTAGTCCCTGGCGAGGAGTTGTGCCTCAGCTTCCCAGGCAGCTGCAATGGGCTCACCCCGCTGCTCACAGAAGTTGTGCAGGGCCACGCACGAACTGATAATCTGCGGCATTGTCCTCTCTGCAAGGTGGAGATGTGTAAGGAGGCACCTCCAGCATGCCTTGAGGCAGCCAAATGCCCGCTCGACCACCTGGTGGCAGCGGCTCAGACAGCGGTTGAAAATCTGCCATTGGGGATCGAGGAGCCCTGCGTACAGCCGCATGAGCCATGGGTGCAGGGGCTAGGCCGCGTCTTCCATAATGAAGAAGGGCACCTCTACTCCCCCAGCATTGATGTTATGAGGGGGGAAGAAGGTGCCTGCCTCCATGTCCCGGTACAGGGCAGAGTTACGGAGGACCCTGGCATCATGGGCCCTCCCTGGCCATCCCATATAACAGTTTTGGAAAATGTTACGGTGGTCCACAAGGGCCTGCAAGATGTTAGAATGGTACCCCTTGCGGTTTCTGTACTCCATGGCTCTGTGCTCCGAGGCTCGCACGGGGATGTGCGTCACATCCAGGATCCCCACACAATTGGGAAAGCCCAGTGTGGCCATGCCGGGAATGGTGTCCTGCAGCTCCCCTTGGGTGACCAGGCATTGCAGCAAGATCCGGTTGATGGTCCTGGTGACCTCCAACAGAATGTTGCCGGTGGTGGACCTCCCGATGCTGAACAGGTGCGCCACAGACCTGTTTGACTCCGGAGTGGTCATCTTCCACAGGGCGATAGCCACTCTTTTGTCCACAGGGATGGCAGGCCTCACGGTGGTGTCCCTTTGGCGCAGCAGCGGGGCGAGTTCTGCGACCAGGAGGTTGAAGCTGGCCCTGCTCATGCAGAAGTTCCTCCACCACTGGTCGTCCCCCAGGTTTGCAGCATGACCCGTTCCCACCAGTCTGGGCTGGTCTCCCGGGCCCAGACCTGGTGAGGCACAGAAGGGGGAAGGGGAAGTAGCTCTGCTCTGCAGCCCAGCTGGATGACAGCCTCAGGCACAGGCTGGGCACCATCTGCGTCTGCAAGCAGAGTGTCCCACATCAGCAGGATACTCTGCAGGCGGGCAGAGGGTCTGTTTGTTGCACAGCGCTGGCTGGGCAGCTGGGCTGCATCCATGTCTGTCGCTTGCAGAGTCCTGCTAGCCAGAATGGACAGGGAAGTGAGCTTGGGGCCAGCTTTTATAGGATTGGCTGGCAACCTGGCAGCCGACATGGCCCAGGGAGGTGGCCATGTTGCCACACCTCCCATGGTGCCCTTCCCCTAAAGTGAAATAGCAAGTCCACTGTTTGGACATGCTATTTCGATTCCCGCTTTTCCCTTATTTCGATAGGGTTTTTCATTATTTTGAATTAAGTCGTTTCGAAATAAGGGCTTTATTTTGAAATTACTTGTTTTGAAATAACTTATTTCAAAACGACGCCCTGTGCATGGACATAGCCTTAGTCTTTAAAAGTGCCACAGGTCTCCTTGTTTGTTTTGCTGAACTAGACTAACACAGCTACCCTTCTGGATTTTGAATGATTTGTAACTGTTGCCCATTCCACATAAACCTCTGCATTGAGGGGTGGTTTAAGGCACTTCAAAACAGTGAGTTACTCACCAGTAACCATCCTTCTTCGAGATGGGCTGCTCAGATCCATTCAGTAATAGGTATCCTTGTGCTGGAGCATCAGATTGATTGGAAAAAACTTGTTCTAGCCTATTAGGAGAGGGGAGGCAGCCTCCGCCCCTCGCACCACCGTGTGTCTATATATATGGCCACCTCCTGAGCCCTCCTCAGTTCCTTAGAGTTGCCAACTCCAGAAGTGGGGATGGAGGGGAGGGACCTGAATGGATCCGAGCAGCCCATCTCGAAGAAGGACAGTTACTGGTGAGTAACCCACCATTCTTCTTCAAGCGCTGCTCGGATGCATCAGTAATAGGTGACTACTAGCCATGCTGATGAACAGCAGGTGGAGTTGGTTCTTCTGCCTTCAGCACAGCAACATGCCCCATAAGGTAGACTCCCAGCAACAAGATTCTCACCGGAGTCAAGAGGCGAAAGGGCCTTGACGTGGCCCAGAAGAGTCAAGAGCTGAGGGCCAACCCAGGATGGGGCAGGACCGCCGAGGCATATTTGCATAAGCAGGTCGGAACAAGGTCACCATAACTGGAGTAAAGGACACAACCTTAACATAGGGGATTGCATAGGTGTTCCACATAGGTTGAAATGTGGAGTATGACAGACAGAATATAGTGTCTGGTCATGGGTCTTGCCGTGTGGACTCATGGGAGAACGCTGGATGCCAACAAATGCGAATTTAGCCATATTGGCCATATCTCCCATGAGAACAAAGACAGGGTAGAGATAAGTTCCTGAACTGATCATCCGAAGGCTTAGCTGGAACCACATGGTTATGAACTGATCTGGTGACTACTGGGTACGCAGGTAGTCGTAAGGGGGTGACCATACCCCCTGTCGAGGTCGTGACCAAACATAGCTGTCTGGTCAATGCGAGTGAGGATGAGGATACAGGATTGTAAGTTGGGCTCGAGAACGACTGAGAAGACCACAGGACACTAAACAGCAGCATATGGAGGCCAAGCCAAGCAGAATGGGGGCCTACGGTATGCTAGCTATAAACCGGGTAGTGCGGAAGCACACATTTTCAGCTGAACAGGTACCAAGGACCGGGTTCTTGCAGGAGAGAGGCTCCGGGGCATAAGAGTCACCAACAGCAAGGTGGCCTGAGGCAGTGTTAATGAGTTGGTCCTTCTAGGGCCTGCAGGAGCAGGAGAACTCACAGGAAAAAAGCCCACTGGGCCTAAAATCTCACAGGGTTTTGCATTGTGAGAGCCCTCACGAGTGCGTGAGGGAGGGAGAAGACGGGTCAGGAATAGCGCCTGCTATCATTTGGTCACCCCATCGAGGACCAAAAGATTCATAGAAGTGCCGTGTAAGGTCGCGGTCTCAGCACCTACAGTACTTCCCGGAGGGATAGCGCTACCGCTTTCCCGCGCCAGAGGTGCCAAGGACAAAACTCCTCAATACATGAATATCTGAAGAACCCCGACGCCGAGGGAGGTTCCTTCCTATCAGCTAGGGAAGTGAATCTATTACAGGGTGGCAACTGCAGCATCTCAAGGACACTCTGGGGGTTAGAGAACCGAGCGAAGTATTCCCCTAGGCGGGAAGCCGGAAGGCGAATTAAGGGAGTATAATCCCCAAATTCTTGAATATTATAGGAGAAATAGGCTCTCTGTCTATCACCCCAGTGGGCAGGCAGTGGATGTGAATGGATCCTCAAGAATTGAAGAGGAATCACAGTACTAATGGGCACCACCAATGCATGTGGGGGTAACCCCGTGGTAGCACTATAGGTCTACGATCAGACGTAGTGAGACAGTCCCAAGAAAGCCACGGGTGGAAGGCGGGGGACGTGCCCTGTCACGGTACAGGACCGAGGGGCAGAAGGGGTAGCTGGAAGTTCCCTGAGAAGAAAAACCCCTCTGTCTACACATGGACACCTGCCCAGAAAGGCGGCTGGTGACATGGGGAGGTGTGTTGGTGGGAGAAAACCTGAAAGGGTGGACCCGTCGCAGTTTCTCTACATGGAGATGTGAATAAGTGTCCTCTCCTGGGTTCCCTGTCTGGGGTTCGAAGGAGGTATGCCCAACCCATGTTTATGGGCGAAGGTGTAAGAGAATTGGCCACCTTGATGGGGAAGCAGACAGAGGGCGAGGGTTCCTAGGGTAGGAGCCCTGAGCCTCACTAGATCACCACAAGGTGAGGGAGTGGAACCGTAGTTCCCATAAGGAAGGGGAATGGTAGAGGTGGGCCATTCACCTTGGCCCCCTTCAGAGATAAAGGTCCACTCTGGGTATGTGAATGTGTCCCCTTCAGTGAGCAGGAAATATTCCTCTCAAATTGGGGTTGGGGTTGTAACAGCTGGTGCCCGCTGAACTGATGGTATGTGACCTGAGGTATCCCCTCCCCTTCCCCTGAACCGGACTCGAGGAGGCCTACCTGAGGAAGGCATCAGGGCCATAGGCACAGTTCTGTTTGCAGGTATGCTTCGAATACACGCATCTTGGAGCATCCACAGCAGGGCTGGGGCTACAACGAGACACGCTTCTTGTCCTCAGTGAGGTGTCGGCATGGGGGATGCGCGGTAGGGGGGATATCCAGGAAGGGTGGGATGCGAGGAGGGGAAAGAGGGGCGGTTTTCCATCTTCAGGGAAGTCGCTGCTTAAGGGTGTGGGGAGGGGTAAACCACGGTACTTGGGTACCGTCGGTGTAGGCAGGGTGTCATTATATTGTCGGGGCCTTGGGGCCCCCGATCCAAGGCCTGCTCGTGCAGTAGCGGTAAAAGGGGAAAACAAAAAGAGAGGTTGGGGAGGGTTCCCACCGAATCTCCCTTCCCCTAGAGGGGAGAGGGGTGTTGTGGCCATCTGTAGCACTGATGCCCTAACGCCTCTGTGCCCGAGGATCAAAGTTGGGTGGCAGCAAGTAGAGGGCCCCTCCCTGCGAGAGGAAGGGCAAAAACCCAGCCTTTGCAGCGGATAAAGTGGGGAGGAAAAAGCTGCCCTGCCCTTTCTGGGAGAAGATGGGGAATTCGAAGGGAACTAAGTCGGGGGGGGGGGGGTCCAGGAGGGAGGAGGCCAAAGTACTTGGCCTCTCCCCGAGGATTCCGGGCTGTGCCCACCACCGTGAGGGTTTCAGGGGGAAACAAGACATCCCACTTGAAGGGCAGGTCGAGGACTGCCTGCTGTGCGTTAGGAGGCACCCTAGCCTCCCTGAGCCATGCCACCCTGCGGATGGTAACTGTCGAGGCCATGGTGCGAGCGGCGGTGTCCATCACATCGCATGCCAAAAGGAGGCGGTCCTGTGAAATTAGGTTGCCTCCTTCCAGGAAGGTATCATACTCCTCCCTAGCCTCAGGTGGGAGCAGGCTTCTAAACTTCCCAAGTGACTCCCAGACATCCAGCAAATATCTGCTGGTTATAGCCTGGCTGTTTGCCACTCGTAGTTGGAAGGCCGATGAGGAGTAAACCTTACGGCCTAGCAGATCCAGTTCCCTGGTTTCGCTGGAGGGTGGAAGGGAGTCCCTGGGGGGCTCCCTGCACCCCATTGCCATCTGGACTACGTCCCTCAGGGGGGACTGGGTGGCCAACAAGGGAGGAGTAGCCCGACTCGGACACCCGATACTTCATGCTCGCCGTATCCGAAACCAGGGGGATGGAACTTGGGCTCTGCCATCGGGAGCATGCGAGGGCCCATACACTCGGGTGGGGCGGGACTGCTAAGGGTGCCGTCAAGGTGAAGGCTGGCCTGAAGAGGGTATGGGGAGGGAGACTCACGGGCTCCACCTCCATGCCTAAATGGGCCGTAGTCCGGTGCAACAAATCAAAATGTGCCAATAGGTTTCCCATGTAAGACCCTAGTGCCGGGGAGAGAGCGGTACCAGGAGCTCGCCGTGGTGGAGAGGGAGTTCCTTGGGGGGGGGACAATTCTTGTGGCCTAAAGTGAAAAGGTGATGGGGCTGATGTGTGGCGCTGAGGCCGTTTGGAAGCCCTGGAAGGTCCCTCGTCTGGGCTGGAAGCAGGGGAGGGGGACTGAGATTCTCGGGCCGGTACCAGTGACAGTGGGGTGGTGCCAGCCCCCACTGGAGTGGAAGATGGGGGGCTGCATGGTGAGGGCGAGTGTCCCGGGTGAACCCAGGCCTTTGAGATGAAGGCCAGTTTGCCCCTTCTGGTTGGAAGTGGGGCAGGGGCTGTCGGAAGAAGCAGGAGGGCTTGTGCTGCCTCCACCATTTCTGGGGTGGACGGGACGAGGAGTGACTCCATTTGAGTTGGAGGCAAGTCCTCGCCAGGGGAGGGAGGACAGCCTGGGCAGGAGGACTCCCGCTCCTGTGGCACCAGGCTCTGCAGTGCTGAGGGTGAAATTGGCTGGTGCCGGGGTGAGCTCAGCACCGGCGAGGCTGGACTGTACAGGGCCGTCGGCACTGGAGATAATGTGGCGCGGCGCCAAGGCGAGCCTGGTACCATTGGTGCCGGGCTAACTGAGTGTGACCTTGAGTGGCACCAAGGTACTAAGGTGCCGGGTAGGCACTGGGGTGCCAGAGTCGGCACTGAGGTGGTGCGGCGGCAGCTACCAGTGGTACAGTGCCGCGTAGGCTCCAGTGCCAAGCTGGGTCTCAGCACCAGGTGTGAACCTGAAGCCTCAGGTGAAGGGTGCTGGGCCTCCTCCAAGGCTAGGGCACGGCGTTGCTGTTCCCTCTCCTTGATCGTTCTGGGTTTGAAGGAAAGACAGATGGAACAAGCCAAGACCATGTGGTCTTTGCCCAGGCACCTAAAGCACTTCCCGTGGGGGTCGTCCCAGGGGAAGTCTTTGCTGCACTCGGCACAGTATTTAAACCCCGGCATCGTTGACGCGATGTTCGGTCCGGTAGTGGGAACTCTTTTAGTGGAATTAAATCCACAAAGAGATGCTCCCAGCTGGACAATAAGCTGAAGAAAAAGGGACAGGCTGCTTGAGGTTCACAAGAAGCAAACGTTCCAATTCTGACACGTAAGGCGGAAGAAATGAAACTGAGGAGGGGTCGGGAGGCGGCTGTATATATAGCCACGGGGTGGCGCAAGGGGCGGAGGCCGCCTCCCCTCTCCTGACAGGCTAGGACAAGTTTTTTCCGACCAATCCGGAGCTCCGGCATGGAGACACCTACTACTGAATGCATCCAAGTAGCACTCGAAGAAGAATGTGTTTATTTGTGCATCCCCCACAGGATCCAGTAACAGGCTGGGAATGCTAGGGGGATAGAGTTGCAGGATCAAGTATGGGAGAACACACAACACAAGATTCATGGTGCCATGCCCATATGTCACCTGGCATGCAAAGGCTGAGACCAAGGTCTGCAACAAGTTTGGTTAACAAACACTGTGTCATCAAGGATGGGAGCCCAACAGCAATGGGGCATGAGAATACTCAGGGCTGTCTAATCAGGCCCCTCACCTACCAGAGGCAGCTTTTTTGAAAATCTGTCCAAGGCCAGGCCAGGGTTGCTGCTCAGATTCACACCTCTTACTTGAGAGGAGGAAGATTACAACTGCTCCTATCATCCACCTGCAGCAGAGCTGCCCCCAGTGGCCACAGGAGCTGGCACAGAATTTTGGGGTAGAATATCACAGCCTTTGTGAGAGAGTGCCCTTAGGTGTCAGGTGTCACAGGCCAGAGCATCAGAAGGGGTAAAGTGGTGTAACCCCACCAAAGTCAATAGAATGACGCCAATTTACATCAGCTAAGGGGTAGGACCTATTCGGTCAGTACTTTAATAATGCAGCCAGCATTACTCAGTGGGAAAATGCACATTAGTTCCACTGTTTCTCACCATTCCTCCTCATCAGCTCCCAATTCCCTGCTGCATTTCAGTCTCGACCCTTTTCCCATCTCACCTGTTGAAACCATCAGCAACTGACTAGCCAGCACAGACAAAAAACAACTCAGCTTTAGCGTTTACACGATGAGTGGAATGGAGTTCACAGCTACTGGAGCCAGGCTTTAAGGCTGGCTGCAGATTCAGGTGGCAAAACTACTTGTTCAGTCAAGTCATGCTTTTCATCACAGTCTTTCAAACTAGTGACTCATTGCACACGGAAGCCAAAATTCAGCAGAGGCTAAATGGACAGTGAGGGGGCCAGACACTTCCTGGACTGGCAGTGGGGCATGTCTGGCAAAGAAGATGCTGTGATGCTCTCTGGGTCAAGCAAATTGTTTATGATTATCTTCATATTTGCAATAGTCCATATGCAACATACCACATTTGGTACCAATAGAAAGGTTGTAATTTGCTAGGAATGATTATATGATTTATATGTAGGTGTCATATCTGTATCAGAAGTTAGAAATATGCTTGTTCTATTTGTGTTCTAAGTAATTTGATTCTAGGGCACACCCAGGCTGGGTGGCTACAAAACCATTGTCCTCTTAAAGGTCCATGAAGAAAGCTCCCAGGGACAGTGGACCCAGGGAGAAACCTGCTCAGTGATTCACCCAGACTGACCATGTGACTCGACTCCATTTTATAGACTCACAGACTCTAAGGTCAGAAGGGACCAATATGATCATCTAGTCTGACCTCCCACATACTGCAGGCCATTAAACCTCACAGACCCACTCCTACAATGAACCTCCAACCCATAACTGAGCTATTAAAGACCTCAAATCATGATTTAAAGACTTTAATACAGAGTATCAACCAGCAAGTGAGCCATGCCCAATGCTACAGAGGAAGGCAAAAAAAACCCCAGTGCCCAAGCCAATCTGCCCTGGGGGAAAATTCCTTTCCAAACCCAAATATGGCGATCAGTTAAACCCTGAGCATGAGGGCAAGTCCACAACAGCCAGTCAAGAACTTCTCTGTAGTAACTCAGAACCCACTCCATCTAATGCCCCATCTCAGGTCACTATCATACCCGTCACCTGGAGTAAAAGACAGACAATGGCCAAACTACACTGTCCATCATATCATTCCTTCCATAAACTTATCAAGCTCGGTTTTGAAGGCACCTAAGTTTTTTGCCCACACCACTTCCTTGGTAGACTATTCCAGAACTTTACTCCTCTGATGGTTAGGAATCTGAGTCTAATTTCAAGCCTAAATTTTCTGAAGGACAGTTTGTATCCATTTGTTCTTGTGTCCACATTGGCGCTGTATTCAAATAATTCCTCTCTCCCCCTTGTAGTTATCCCTCTAATGTATTATAAAGCACAATCATATCTCCTCTCAGCCTTCTTTTGGTCAGACTAAACAAACCAAGCTCTTTAAGTCATCTGTCATAGGGAAGATTTTCCATTCCACGAATCATCCTTGTAGCCCTTCTTTGCACCTGTTCCAGTTTGATTTCATCTTTCTTAAACATGGGTGACCAGAACTGTACACAATATTCCAGGTGAGGTTGCACCAGCACCCTGTATAACGGTACTAACACCTCCCTATCTCTACTGGAAATACCCCTTCTGATGTACCCCAGGACCACATTAGCTTTTTTTCACTGCCACATTATATTGGGTACTCATTGTCAATCTGTGATCAACCAGTGTTGCCCAGGTCCTTCTCCTCCCCCATCACTTACAGCTGATGCATTCCCAACTTATAAGACAAATTCCTGTTATTTGTCCCTAAGTGCATGACCTTGCACTTCCCATTGTTGAACTTCATTCTACTTCTAATGCTCCACTTTACAAGGTCATCCAAATCATTCTATATGCTATCCTGATCCTCCTCTGTATGGGCAACACCTCCCAGCTTGGTGTCATCTGCAAACTTAATTAGCACATGCCCACTTTTTGTGCCAAGGTCAGTAACAAAAAGGTTAAATAAGATGGGTCCCAGGACCAATCATTGAGGAACTCCACTAGTAACCTCCTTTCAGATAGCCAGTTCACCTTTCACTATGACCCTGTTATCTTCCTTGTAACCAGTTTTTATCCACCTATTTTCATATTAATCCCCATCTTTCCCAATTTAATAATTCCCTGTGTGGAACTGTATCAAATGCCTTGCTGAAATCTAAGTAAACTAGGTCCACTGCATTCCCTTTATCCAAAAAATGTTATCTTCTCTAAAAAGGAGATCAGGTTGGTCTGGCATGATCCACCTTTTGTAAAGCTGTTGTATTTTATCGCAGTTACCATTCTCAATATCCTTAAGTACCTTCTCCTTCAAAATTTTCTCCAAGACCTTGCATACTGCTGAGGTCAAACTAACAGACCTGTAGTTACTTGGATCACTTTTACTCCCTTTCTTGAAAATAGGGACTACATTAGCAATTCTGCGTTCACTAATACTTTAAAAATCCATGCTAATAGGCTGGCAATTTCATGTGCAAGTTCCTTCAATATTCTTGGATGAAGATTATCTGGACCCCCTGATTTAGTTCCATTAAGCAGCTGAAGCTTGGCTTCCACCTCAGATATGGTAATTTCCACTTCTACATTCTGATTCCTATTAGCTGCCCTACCTCTGCCCCCAATCTCACCATCACCCTCATTAAAGACAGAGACAAAGTACTTATTTAGATATTCAGCCATGCCTTGATTATCCTTGATCTCTACCCTATCCTCAATGTATAGTGGTCCAACTTCATCCTTCTGTTTTCTATTTATATGGCTGAAGAACCTTTTACTATTGGTTTTGATTCCCTTTGCAAGGTCTAACTCTGCTTGGCTTTTGGCCTTCCTCACTTGATCCCTACATGCTCTGACCTCTAAAAGGTAGCCCTCCTTTCCTAGCCCTCCTATCTTCCACTCCTTGTACGCCTTCTGTTTCCTCCTACTTGCCTAAGATGTACATTAATCCAGTTTGGTTTAGAACTCATGCCTGAATTTTTTTCTTCTTCTTCAGAATGCAGGCTTCAGATGGAACTGCTTCAAGACAAAGCTGCAGGAACTAAGTATCCTCAATGTTCATATCCATGAATTCTTTGGTCCAGTCCACTTCCCTAGCTAATTCCCTTAATTTTTTGAAGTTAGCTCTTTTGAAGTCAGACTGGTCAGATTTTTGTTTACCCTTCCATTCAGTTTAAATTGGATTAGCTCCTGGTCGCTAGAATCTAGGTTGTCCCCTACAATTCCTCTGTGAGGTCGTCCCTACTGACTAATACCAAAACTAAGATCACATCTCCTCCTGTTGGTTTGGAAACTGCTTGATGGAGGAATTTGTCTGCTATCACCTCCAAGAAAATCTGGGCCTTTTTACTGCTACTAGCACATATCCTCCAGTCTATATCTGGGAAGTTAAAATCTCCAATGATCACACAGTTCCCAGTAGTGTTTACTTCCCTAAAAGCCTTAAAGAGTTATCTACCCATGTCCAAATCAGATCCTGACAGTCTGTAACACACCCCAAGCACTAATCCAGGACTGCACAGCATGAGGAAAGCCAGAAGTGATGGATGGCAGCAGCCCCATTTCTATTTTGTCTTCAGTCTCCAGTCTGCAACCAACACCCTCCTCTTGCATGATTCTGCTGTAACTGAACAAAGGACTGAGACCCACCCAGGTGCTCAGTGCATACCAGAGTAATTGGACTAGACTGCAAACTGCAAACTCTTCAAGGACTTGCTTTCTATGGACTCTAAATCATTTGTATGTATGTGATTCACTTTGACTCTTTAACACCCCTCATTTTTTCTATTAAACCTTTAGTTACAGTTACTAAAGGGTTGGCTGGCAGCATGGTATTTTGGATAAGATCCAAGCTGATATTGTTCTAAGTAATATGGCTAACCCTTTGAGGTCAGGGGACCCTATTTCTTTAAGAGACCCAGTGGCTAGGCAGGGACCTGAGAAGCTGATGTGCAGTGAAGTGGTCTCTTTCTAACTTTGTTATGCTTTGTGATGATCAGTGTGGGGAATCAGAAGCATGTTTTGTTACTGACTGGGAGACTGGTTTAAGTGCCACCTGTCAGTGGTTTGGGGATCTGGCCCTGGTTTTGCAGCATGCCCTGATT
Source organism: Podocnemis expansa (assembly GCA_007922195.1). Classification (NCBI taxonomy): domain Eukaryota; kingdom Metazoa; phylum Chordata; order Testudines; family Podocnemididae; genus Podocnemis; species Podocnemis expansa. Next base: position 25,398,010 of record ML682016.1, read on the forward strand.
TTTGCACATTCAGAAGGTAATCCCAAGAGGCTGGGGTCACAGATGCCATGAAGGCCCAGAGAGCAACTGCTGAGTTGGAGCTCAGTCTGGGAGGCAGACCCATCCCTCACCTGCACTTACTCTAACCATAGCCCCTTTCATTGGCCTCATTCATGTGCAGCCCACAGATTTTACACAAAACAAGAGATTCTAAAAAACAAAGTACAAACTTTATTTTGTTTCTTTACAAAGGCACAAGCCTCTTTTTTTTTCTGCTTTCTTAACAAAATATAATAGCTTCTCAATGAACACAAAGACCTGGAAATCGTAAAAAAAAATACAAAAAAATGAAGAAAAAAAAGAGAAAAATGGTTGTGGCCGGGGAGGAACCTACCAAACACCCACAAGGCGCTACACAACACTGGCCTAAACCTACAGCCAAACAGGAAGGGGAGGGGGAAGGGAGAAAGGAAACCAAAACACCAAAAAAACCAAACAAACAAAAAAAAAATAAAACCAGAAGCGACACAATCACAGAACAGAAAAGCTCTTCTGACCGGTCAGACCCCACAAAATTGATTAAGTGCTTTAGGAGGAAACAAAGGAAAATAAAGAACATGAAGCTGATAATGTCTTGTTGGGCATCTCCTGCCATCAGGGCTGGAATTGATGTGGGTTGGTTTGTTTTTTAATCTAAAGCAACACCACCAAACTGAAATCTAGTCCATTCCTAAGTGAGTTCAGGGTCCTTTCAAGTATAACACCTGCTCCCCATCCCCACAATTCCAGTGGCCCCACAATCTCATTTTCCCGTTTCAGAGTGTTCTCTCGCGCATCGCCAACTATGTAGGTCCTTCCAACCAGGCCAAACGCCCAGTGACACAGAAGAAGTAGTGAAATCAACACACACATTGCTGACAAAATGTGCCCAGTAACTTCAACACATTCCTCTCTATTCTCCAGTAGTCAACTTGGGCTTTGGTGGAATGAGAGCAGGCGATGAATTGTGTGACTTCAGCTGATGGTGTCCCTTTTTTAAAATAGAGAATCTACCAAACAAACAAACAAGAACTCAGGCCAGCCCGTTATAGCACAGAGCCTGCACACCAGCCAGCAACACCAGTGCTGCAAAAAGCCAGGACTGGTTTTGCAAGTTACTGTAACTTGGGTTTCAGTTTTACAAAACCACGGGCAATTCAGTTCCAGGTCCCAGTTACCTGACCCCCAAACGGTTCATTTGAGTTCAGATCCTGGTTTCCAGTTTTGGCCCAACTCTAGTTAAAAATGCCCCTTCCCCCCTCCCATGCTGGCCACTGACAAAGCCCCCACCCCCCACCCCCCATTTGTTTTGAACTGCTGAGTGAACTTTTGGCGTGTCTGGTTCTCGCGCACCGACTTACAGTATTGGAAAAGGTCATAAAAGAGACCCAAATCGCATTGTATTTTTTAAAAATTTCAGCATATTTTCTGACATTCCCCTGCCACCGTCCCACCCCTCCCCTGCTGCTGGCTGAGGGGTGTCAGGGCAGCTCCCCCTCCCCTGAGGGATCTTCCTTGCTCTGATCCATGGAGTCACTGTCGTCTCCCTCTGTGTCGGAGGCAGTGTCAGAATTGGAGGGCTCCAGGCATGCCCGGACAGGTGTCACGATGACCGCACGCCTCTGCTCTTCCTCCTGCAGTTGCTTCTCCTGTGTCCCTTCAATGTGCTGAATTGCCTGCCAAGCAGAAGGCACCATGAGGAGGTGGAGAGGGGAACCCCGGCCATGCCCTGTCAGAGGCATGGAGGAGAACCATCCACCAGGTTACGACACCTGCTTAACCCCTTGGTACCTGTGCTCTCCAGAGGGCAAAGCTCCTTCAGAGAGGCCGCCAGCAGCCTCTTCTCCTTCACCAGTTCTGGGCTGGCTTCCCAACAATGCTCTATTCTGGGGCCATGGATGCACATGGGCAGCACCCTGGGTTTGACACACACTGGTTCCATCTCCTGCCAAACTGAACTGTGCTGGTAAGCAGCTGGGACATCCAGCCAGGCCCCACTATTCAGCCTGCACAGTTCATATAAGCCCTTTCCCACACTGCTGCACTCCATACCATCACACCACCAGCTAATTGGACACACAGCTGGGGTTGCAGACCCCTTGGAGAGGGGACATGAAGGGGGTGTTTGTACTGCAATCGGGGTGTGACCATAGCTTGTCTGGACATACTCAAGTGAGCCTTGATCTAGCTCTTTTGGATACCAGAGCTGGGAGCTGCAGCAGTGGAACTACATAGGGTCACCCAGGGACACATTTGACCAGCTAACCCAGACTGAAGTCCATGCTGTTTGAGCTAGCTGGACTGGGAGGTTCACTCAGCATTGGGGTTATGAGCAGAAGTCAACAATGAATTGGCAGGGGGATGAGAGGGGGACAAGAAGAACTAGGGCTTTGATGGTGCCCTGTACTGAATTTCCCCTTTGACTGAATTCCCCCCCTCCAGTTCCTCCCTCCATCCCTCAGAAGTTTTCTCCTGTACCTGAACAATGGTGTCCAGGTTTTGCCTGGATGTAGAGATTGTGTTGATTACTGAGGATGGGCCCATGGTTACCACGGTGACATGATGCGAAGGAGTAGGAGCTGGTACAATCACAGTGGGATGATGGGTGGGCGCTGGGGGACCATGTGCTGGCAGGAGCTGCGAAAGAAAGAGGTACCATTGAGTATGGAAACTGCCCCAGCAAGACCTCCAGCACAGGTGACAACCAGCACTCGTAAGATACAGGACACAGACAGATCCCCAAAGGCTGGAAAGTAAAACAGATCACTGCACCCAACAAAAAGAACTGAATGAACACATAGGCTCCATGCCCAGGAAACACTCGATCAGCAGCTGGCCTTGTGGTAGGAGCCTGCTGTGTGCCTCCTTCCCCTCCCCCTCTGCTACCCTCTTCACAAGAGATGCCAGTCCCTCACCCTCCACGCCCTCAGTTAAGAGCTCACTCCAAAAAACTTGTGGCCTGCGTGAAGAGAACATAGAAGACACGGGTAGGGGGTCTGCCACCAGGCATTCTGCCAGCTGCCCAGCAGCTCTGCCAATGCCTGCCCCAAGGAAGGATGTCCTGGTGCCAGGCCATTTACCAAGGCTGTCTGCTACAGAGGAGGGGCTACTACCCTATAGTAATAGGCCACCAGCTCCAGTGGTTTGGGGGCCTTACCTTGTCATTAATACCACTCCCTGCCACCACACACAACATAAAGGAATGCCCCTACCACCCGGAGGGTCTGCAGGATAAAGCCTGCTTTGGCAGTGACACCATGCCCATTGCTCTGGTATCACGCTTTCCTCCCAGCTGAGTCTGCCACTCTGTGGTGCCCTCACTGTACCCTGTGGGCTCCAAGACAATGTGTTGGTCCAACCCATAACCAACCCATCAGGTATGGGGATTACAGTGAAACCATTACTGCTTACACATCAGTGCACCCGTCTGCAGCTTAGTGTGAACATCCCAATAAGACTTAAAGGGGTGGTCTAAGAGATCACTTCCCTCAGTTACTGTTTCAAACTGTCTGTAGACTCAGGAATCATGGCACTGGTTCACATCCAGATGTTTCTGTTCCAAAGCCAAAGGGGCCAGAAACTTCCACTCAATAGGTAATCTTGGATTCTGATACACGGGACTGTGTCAGGCAGCCTGTAAATCCAGCAAGCTAGCCAGGCCCAGCCCTGCTTCTCAGCAGCACCAGGCTTTGGAGAAATGGGGAGGGAACATGCAGAGACCACCTCTAAAGGAAAGAAGTGAACAGTGCCCTTGGATAGCTGTGCAGATCCCTCCTTCCCAACAACAGCCCCCACATATCTTCGCTGCAGGAGAGCAGCCAGCCGTGACATCTGGTGAAGGAGCCAAGGAGCTCTGCCATCACAATAGGCAAGTCAGCTGGAAAGAGCCTGTCACTGAAACCCACTTCACATCCAAGATGACAGGGCCCAGCAACAATATTTCTCCTGAGGCCACCAATCATTTGACTTTCTGCATTGCTTGGTTCTAATCGGCAGCTGTCAGCTCTCAACCCTCAAGGGGCACAAGTTCACACCAGCCCCAAGGCTAGTTCTGGGGAGATAGAGAGCAGCAGCAGCAGCGACTGACTGAAATCAAAACCATAAGGAAAGTCCAACATCTGTCACAGTTTGGGATGAGGCTCAACCACCAGCTTGTCATTGTGGGATGCCAGAGGAGTGGAGTTGGTCAGCAGGCATTTTAGCTCCCACAAAGTCTTCAGCATATGAGCGGCACAGATAGGGAGTTGCCCAAGGCAATTTGGATAACCCCAAGTTCACACCCGACAGAACAGCAGGCACCTAGATGAAGTTCACAAGAGCATTTAATGGTTCCACTGGGGAGGGACAAACCAAGAGGTCCCTTTTATAGAGGCCCAGGAGGCAGAATAGCAATTAAACAAGGTTTTAGTGTTGTCAAAGCTAATCCTGGCAACTGCAATGACTGGAAAATTCTGACATATCTGAAAACGGACAAAAAAAACCCCAAGTAGTCAAGGCCCTGCCCTTGAGCATCTAGTTCCACCAGGCATTTCCCTAGCAGATTTTCTGGATTCTAACAGCATTCTCCTGAGATAAGCACAAATCCACCAGATCTCATAAAGCTGGGAGAAGAGATTTTGACTGGAGGAAGGAAATGTGAAAGGGATGCATTTGGACCAAGCCAACAGGTCTGAGAATGGAAACCACTTCTGCCTAGCTAGTGCAGCGAAGATCACTCTGGCTCTGTCCTGGCCAGCTATACTTAGCATGCAGGGAGGAGAGGAAACAGGAAAACGTAACCTAGTGAAAAAGGATCTGATCCATGCTGGCGATTGCTGCCTGCTCTCAGCAGGGTCTTCAGAGACTTGTTCTGACATGTAGCAAACAAATTCACCTGCTGGTGAGCACACCTGCACAAACAAGGCAGGAACAGGCAGTAGAAATGACTCTGGTAATGCCTCCACACTAAAGTCTGGTTTCCCTGAGGATGTGTAAGCATGTTTTGATGAGACCCCTGCTGACTCAGCAGTGGGCTTATTCACCACTCTTAGGATGCTGGGGTGGGACCCAATGGAGTAGGGTGGGCCACTGCTGTGATGGTCCACTCCTATAGGCTGAACAGCCTGTGCTTAGTGTGCCAGCTCCAACCCAAAAGCTGCCACTAAAGACTTCTTCTTGCTCTGTCCCGCTTAGATGGCCAGAGCACCTTACTTTATTTCTGAGTGCCCTAGTGAGGATGCTAGGCTAAAGACTGTCACTTCAGCCCACCTAAAGGGCCTGGCCTACAGACTGGTAGCTAGGAGCTACTAATCACCCTCTTAACTAGTTTTTGAGCACTGTACTGTAGTGAGGCAGAATGGACAGTGTGGGATGACCACCAATACACTACAAGTATCATACAGTGTTAGTTATAATAAATCCAGAGTAACTGAACCAAATGAGGTAGGCCAGATCTACAATGGTATAACTATGTGACAAGCCCCTTACTGTCTAGAAGGGAAGGTGAACAGTGAATGAGGTCAGGTGCACTGACTGAGCCACAATTTTTAAAGACCTGGTTTTGACACAATGAAGATTGGACCATTTTTAAAAAATGGTGAAGCCCTCAGCTATAGCTGTATTTTGCAAGTGTAGTACGTTCTCAGGAATACATGGAGGGAAAGTTAATATAAGAATTCTTCAATTGGGATTTAGTTTTCATATGGGAAGGGGGAGGATAAGGTAAAACTTGACTTAAGTCTTTATGTTTAGTTTTATATTTGTATGCAAATTTGTTCAACTGCAAAACTACAAAAGACATTTCTTCTGCATCTAACTCACTGTTTAGATTAACACATTTACACACACACACACACACACACACACACACACACACACACACACTTGAGTTTTCAGAAGTGTGACGGGAACAATCTTCACATTCCTACAGAAGACATCAGAAAAGTAGACCTACAAGGGCAGTAGCTTTCACTTACAGTACCTTACGACACTATCTGTGCAGGGCTGTCACTCCTGCCTCTTCAAAGAAGACTGATGGAACTCCCTTAGTTCTCAAGGTTTTCTTTAGCCTAAGGAGCAGTGGAAGTGGGTTAAAGTACAAGCCAAGCTCACCAATGGCAGCTACTTGGCATCATGTTTCCTTCACAATGGCTGTCTTCAGACCATTCCAGACAATTTCAGTGAGAAGGTAAAACTCTCACCAAGACCAAAATGCAGGTTGATCAGCACACCAAACAAAGAATGCCCTCAGAAATTCACAAAACTAGGAGTGCAAGAGAGAACAGAGCACCTTAAAGCACAGAATGTCCAGGCATCAATGGGAATCTCGCAAGAAGTCTCTGAAGAAGCAGAATGAGAAGGGAAGGGATATAGCTATGTTACAGAACATCTGTGATGAACGCAGCTCTAGCAGAGACCATGAGGGTGGCATTACCCCAAAATCAAGCAATCCTTAGCATGGCTCTCTCAATTCAAATGGACCAGGTCACAGCAGTATGAAAGACAGACACACACTTAGCCACAGTCCTAGTAAAAGCACATAGCACACAGGATTTAGGACAAGTAGGCCTTCCTTTACCAGCAAACCCTAGGGACCTTCCAACAGGCAGGGCAGTGCTCCCACATACACCAGATTTTGCAGGACTTGCCCCAGTTCCAGTGATCCATGCCAAATCCAGCAGGGAAATGGAGAGGAGAAGAAAGGGAACTCCCCACCCAAACATTCTGTAGCCAAGAAGTGCAATGAGTTGGGAGCCAGGAGTTCTGCCACATGTCTAGTGAACCGTTTTGCTCTTCAAAGCCCTAATTCCTAAGTGGAGCCTTGCTACCTAACCTAGGAACAAATCAAATATCACTCCTTCATTTCACAGTAAAGGAACAGATTGCACATGATCAAATCCGATAAATCAACTAAACTCCAGTTCTCATGTGGCAGATTTAAATCTCACCTACTCCGCCAAATTCCCTCCCAGAATTCATGGGGCCTGGCTTCCTAAAACCATTGTTCTATTAAACCAAAGTCCCTTCCCGGAGCCAGGGACTCCTAAGTGCCAGCATTTGCTTGCTGGCTAGTGTAATGGAGTTCACAGAACAGAGTGGCCCCTCCTGTTGGCTGTCATGGGGATTAGCTTTCTCAGCTGGTACGCACTCTCCCAGGTGTGCTTCATTTACCCACCTTCTCCACCTGCAGACCCACCTCAGTCGTGGAACCACACCATCCTCTTCATGATTCGGCCCTCTGACCATGTTACTATCTAGGTTTCCCCACTACCGGAGAGTGGGGGAGAGGAATCTCTCAGTCAATACTCCAGCCACTTCCCAAGTGGCATGGACGCAGACCCATCCATTATTCTGGAACCCACCCTTTCACTGCCTCTCCTTAACTTCCTCAGTACTACTTCAATTCCCTGAGCTGCTTCCCCAGCACCTTCTTCAGCTCTTTGCGGGCTAAGTCCCAGCAGCCAGCCTGGATCTCCCCAGGGGTTTCAGGAAGGAACAGCCCTCTCTTGGGCTGCCTGTAGCAACTGGCTCTTCTCAGCCTGCTCCCCACTCCTTCCTGGTATGTAGCCCACTGGGCCTTCACTGGCTGCTCCATCCAGCCTCTCTCCAATTGGCTGCTCCCTGAGTGGTCTCCTTTGGCTGCTTTTAACCTCTTCCTTTCCACTGTGGGGTGAACACCCCATAACACCTAGCAAAAAGTATAAGAATGACAAAATGTGCCAACTCCCCCCACCATGCAGTTACTCCCTTTAGTAAAAACAGTAGAGACCTGTGCTGGTCTCAATGTGCAGGATTCAACCACCTGGTGACTCAAGCACAGAGCTACATAAATTCTGTCCAGTTCTCTTTAAGACCTGGTTGGGGTCACACAGCAATGAGCCACCTTGAAGACAGGCTGCGTAGTTATACCATTATACTCAGTTTGTTAAGGCACATCACAAACAGGTGCAGCACATTTAAGTCATTCATTGCATGTTCCGATGGCCTGCATCATTCTGGCAGATGTGAACACATGACCAAGGGTGCTAAGAACAGCTTCCCCGAATGGGCACATAAAGCACACTGGCAGAAAGAATTCAGAGATCCCCAGGAGCAGAAAGTCCCTTGAAAAAGCCTGCAAGAAGATGGATCAAGAACAAGGGCCTGAAGGTTACTCACTTTGAAGTCACCGGCCCTGAGAAAGTCACTTTTGACATAAGACATGGGCTTGCAAGGAATGAGCTCAAGCAGCTTTGGCAAGACCACAATAACATCCCACTAACACAAAAAGCTCTCAGAAGCACAAGTCCTGCACTAAGCTAGCGAGGGGCTGTGGAGATGCTGTTCTTCACACTCAACTGCTGCCGCCAACTCAGGCTTTAATTTGGAAAGACTACTGCTTCCCAGAGCACTCCAGATCAGGCTAAGCCTGGACTTGAGGACTCCCTCTAGGGTGCCTCAAGGAAGACTGGCAAACTTGCTCCATAATTCAAAGAAGCTTGGGTGTCATCAGCATATGCACTCAGCAACCCAGCACATCTGTCAGGCTCCAAGGCAGATGCTAATGATCATGACTGTCAGGGCCTGAAGCCCTGAGCATGCTCCTTCTGCACCCTTTTCCTGAGGAGGGTAGAGTGAACAGGGTGTCAGCACACTCAGGAACACACTTGCAAAGCTCCGCAGAACAAAGAAATTTGGATGCCAAACATCAGGGTATGGACTGATACCAAGCATCCTTCTGGCTGGCAGCAGTTTTAAGCCAGAGCATCCACACTCCATGCTGGCACACCGACAGACCACCAATAAAGGGGGAAGACTCTAAGGCTAACAGGGTCCACCAAACAGAACAGGCAGCACTGACAAGCTGGGCACAGGAACCAAAAAAGCATTGACAAGCATCATTGGGATGCAGGTACCCAAGGCAGAGCTAGCATGAAGGTCAGCAAAACAGTTGCCTACAGCAAGCTCCCATACAGACTCAAGGAGCCAGGCATGAAGTCTGGAAGGAGGCGGGATACAACAGCCTGCCTCCCACCCTACCTCATGCCACTGCAAATAATGAGCCTTAGGTAATGAAACAAGCGCCACCAACTTTGCAGGAAGGAGTTAATCACTCCCAGGGATTTGGAAAACACCACCCTGCCCTGCCTCATTCGCTATACTCTGTCCAAGCTGTGAACTAAACGAGGCAGGGGCCTACAGGAACATTGTATGTGAGCATGCAATTCAACTGCACAGTAATGCTCAAGGAAGGAACAGGGGTCAAATTATGCAGCATCTTTTACTTGGATATGGGATGCTTCACGCACAAGCGTTGGCTTGGCCAAACTTGCCACTCCCAGTCTGCATAATCCATCCACCTACCCTTCACCGCAAGAATTAAGAAATTTAATTCTCCCTGAGCAAGGAAAGGCTTTTCTACAGTGTGTTTGTGGGGTGTACAAACAACAACATCACTTGCTGGGTGGAAAGTAAGCTCTACTGGACTAAGAGGGAATGGGCTGTCTCAAGGTGGGGATGGTGCTTTCAGTGCTAAGTGGCTAGTTCAAACACAGCAGCGCTGTTGCAATGGTAGTTAGCTCAGCTCTCCCATGGGAGATCCCCCTCTCATGGTCAGTTTCTGCAGCCCAGAAACCAAGAACTGTCCCTGATTCCCCCTAGCAAGGGCTCAACTCTCCCTACCTGGATGGGCTTTTTTGGACAGTGCCCAGGGAAACTTGTGATAAGATGTGGTGGATGCTCACCTGGCTGCACCTGCTATAGATACCACAATCTAGCCAGAAGATCTGTCCACTCAGCACCAACATACCATACCCTCCAAAAATCTAAGCAGAGCTGAAGGTCACATTTCATAGGTATAGTTCTCTCTCCCTAGAGCAGCCTTAAGGTCTGAGACCTGATTCAGATTGTCACAGCATAATAAACTGGCCCCTCCGGAATGTGATCATTCCTAGGCAGGTCCACCATCAGTACTAAACAAACTTCACTGGCACCCAAGGAAGAGAGCACTAGACCTATGGAACATGACCTGGCTTTCTGGATGGAAGAACAGCACAAAGGGACCAAGTTACAAACCATGGTTCTCCCTCCTCCCCTGCAGCCACACTCAGTTGCCAACCCTTCCCTAGCAGCCAGGGATGATGCCTCAGTCTGACAGCTGGGAAGACAGAGTCTCCATCACCACTGATGCATGGCCCCCTCCCATACGGGAAGGTGCAAGGGCCATGGACACTGCTGCAGAGACCATTGCCAGTGTCACACACACACACACCCCTAGCCAGCCCAAGGATGGGAAGACACCAAGGTCTTCCTGGTGGGAGTTGTACAGCACAATCCACTGTCATCAGGCTGCTCCCCCAACACCCTTGGATTTCAACACCTGCACATAAAGTTATGAGTCTGAGGAGACACTGGTGGGCAAAACCCTCTGAAATCTCCCTGCAGATAAACTAAGGAATGGGCCAAATGTGATCTCATGGGGGTTGGGGCAATGGGAGATGGGAAGTGTGGTCAGCATACTCACCTGAGTTCGGATCTGCTGCTCACGTTCCAGCTTCTCCTGGTGCAGCAATCTCACCTGTTCTTGCTGCTGCTGGAGCTGCACCTGCTGAGCAATCACCTTGAGCTTCTCAGGGTACATGTGGGCCTCCAGGGAGCGCACCTGCCAGCCAATCAAAGAAAGGAGCCCATACTACTGGGTGTGGAAGAGAAGCACAACCCCTACCCATATACACACACACACACACACACACACACAAACAAACACCAACCCCCTGGTTATCATGACAACACCAAGCCAGTGTGGTGACCTGGCACTCTAGAGGAAACTATTTCAGTGCCAGAGAGTCCATCTGAGCACATCAATGGTCTTCACACAACCCAATCCCAAGTGCTACCATAAAGCATCACAATGGCAAGAGAATTCAACAACTGTTAGGAGCAACCAGTGCCAAAAGGCCACTCCTCTATGATGAGGACACTACAACCACTGAAACAGCTATATGGGGTGGCACACGTTCCCCATACACTCCCTAAAGCCACACTCCTATGGTGAAGGGGGATGAATAAAGCAGAGACATAAGAAAGCTTGATTCCTTGGCAGGGTGTCCCTGGGAAGAATGCAGGGAGGTTGAGTATTAGTCTCTAAAACAGGTGGTCACCTACCAGGAAAAGGAAAGATACGAATAGGATGCAAATCTGTTGGGGGAACTGAGTTAACATTACTCTGCAGCCTGGGCTTCACTCCTTGGTCAGCAACAGACAGACTCTGCTGAAGACAGACTGTTCCATGACAGACCTGCATAGGATCAAGTCAGTGGACTCCTGCCAAGTTTCTGCTCTCCCAAAGCAACAAGTGCCTTTTCACTATCTTCAAACTCCTGTACCAGTCTGGTCCACAAGCCTTACTACTGAGAATCTCAGCCATTACGACCATGGGCACTAGAAGACATAGGCAATAATCTACCTACAATTCCACTTCTCTGAAGATCCCATGGCAATAAGACTGTCACTCCTTGATCTTAGCACAAGACAACTGGACTCCCACTGCCCTGAAAAGATTGTCATCTCCCAGGGCAGTGGTAGTATGCTGGAGCATGTGCCAGGCTCCTACCCAGTGGTTCAAGTATAATCCGAGGGGCCCTGGAGCCCTTCTAATCTCTGGGCCCCCTTCACGCATGTGGGGACCTGAACCTTCCAGATTCTGGGCCCCAGAACACTGCCTCATCCGATTTGTGGGCCCTGGAACTGCATTCCAGGGTGTCCTATCTTACTTTAACCCAGGGGTCTCAAACATGCAGCCCCTAAAGCTATTTCCTGTGGCCCGCAACAACACTACTGTTACTGATATTTGCAATATTGTTGTATGGAAAGGTTTCAGTGGTGTGGCCCTCGGGCTAACGCACCAGTCCTCATGTGGCCCTCATGGTGATTTGAGTTTGAGACCCCTGCTTTAACCCCTGCTCCTACCAGCCACAAGCCACCCTCCACAGGTACATAAATGCAACCTACCAGAAGCACCAGTCATTTCTGCGAAAGATGAAGTTCCCACAATGAGTGAATTCATAATGAGCCACAATGTTCAAACCATATACTCCAGCAGAAATACAGTGCAAGCAGAACATTTTGAAGAAAAAGCCCAAAACCAGCGGTGCTGGGTGAGCTGGTGTCAGGCCTGTCTGACGGATCTCTTTCCTTCTGCTTCTCTGGAGAGACGAAACTCTCTACCAAGTGCATGCAGCACAAGGCACTCAAAGGATGACCAAAAGGCGCAAAGCCAATGGAGTGACAAGAACATAAGCCATGCCTTAACACAGACACCTCAAGGGTTTTTCAATTGTTTCATCTGCTTAGACATTTTGCATCTGAGGGAGGCAGTAAATTAGAAACCAAAAAACTTCACACCAAAAAATAGGCAAATTAAAATCAGGGTCATCCTGAAATAAACCAAAAACATCTTTAAGACTTGAAAATCAAAGGATCCCATGCCTTCAGAGAACGTCCAGAAGCCAGAATAACATAAGCTATCCAGCACTGTGTTACTGATGGCTACAATCAAAAACAGCCGCAAGACAGCCTATGGGGACTGCCTGGCCACAAAACAGCCTTCTAGCTCCCAGCCAGGGCACTGCATCACACCAACCACGTTGACATGGTCCCTGCAGAAACAGCACTGCTCCGTAACATGGTGCAAAATGCAGCTGAAACCTGAGCATTAGTCCACTCCAAGCAGCCACTGATGCATACAAAGAATGGCTGCCCCAGGGTGGGCATGAGGAGAACTGGAATCTGAAACCACTTTAGAGAGAAACCTCAGAGGAGCCCACAGCATATGTGAAGTCTGGCAACCACAATACAGACCAACGGGAATGTCTAATCAGCTTTCCAAACCCAGTCTTCCCCTACCCTCCCTAGGAGGGACCCAAGAGGAGAGCCAGGAGATGTAGGCTTAAGAGCAGTGTGGTCCTTGTCTGTGGATGCAGGACCATGAATATGGCACGTCTTCCCTGGAGCAAAACCCACCTCCAGCCCCTCATCTCAGAGCAGAGAGATGTAGCAAGCACCATCTTCAGGTAACAGTGCTTCTTTCTCCAGCTTGAGAGCACAGCTGTACTAGATGCCTGCTGCCCACCCCACCCTCACCAGTTGATCCAAAACGAATTTCACGAGCATGGCAACCCTGCTGGAGAGGCTTCACAGCAAGATAGTATTTAGCATCATGCAAGTGCTCTGGCTCCTCTGAACCCATAGAACAGCCTTAGTCAACCTGGTTCTCTGCCAGGCCTGACACAGGCCGTGGGAATTATTGAGGCGCTTGGAGCAGGAGCTGTGGGACCTTAGACGTGGAAAGTAGAGACACCGACTGCAGCAGGCTCTGCATCAAGGCCAAGACATTCTGTGTTGTCTCAGCACAGGTGCTCCAATCCATCTGCTAGCTACAGGTCAGAAGAACACTAACAAGCAGAACAGGAAGGCCTCACTGAGACCTTGCAGAGGACCAGGAACAATCATCAAGCAGGCATGTGCTCAGAACTGACCCCTTCAGTACACAAGTTGGGGAGGGGGAGAAATCTGAAGGCCTTGATGCAAAGCAGCTGGAGTCAGGGACCTACCCCAGGGAGGAAGCATCAGCATCTCCATCTCTGCTGTGGAGGTTCCCCTCTTTTGATAACCTACAAGTCCACCAAGGAGCCAGCACTGAACAGAGCCCATGGCCTAATGGGAACAGACCTGTGTGCTTCACTGGACCTCTGGACTTAGCAGTTTGTGGCCCAGCCTGCAGGAGGGTCAGGTGCAAGCAAAGAGTTTGGGGCTCAGCTGTCAACTAGCTCAGGGTTCAGTTTTGAAGCATTCTGGGCCAGCCTCCTGCTGGATTTCCAGGTGTCTCCCCAGAGTGCCTCAAAAGAGGGTCATTAGTAGCTCCACATTTCCCTGCCAGAGGCAAAACTTGTAGACAAGAGCCACCCCGTACATCATGGCCAAGGGAGACAGCACAGGCATCCCTCCCAGACACAGCTCTGCCACACAGACGTGACCTGACTGTCTTCTGACACACACTAGCAGAGACTCAGCACACCAACTGACATGAGCACACCCAGTAAGACAGAGACAGATAAATCCTAAGCCCTCGTGTGCTACAAGGGCAAGCTGCGGCCACATACACAGAACTTCATGGGCAGTAAGAAGATATCAGCCACAGGCAAGGGGGTGATAAGCACTAGTCTTCTAAATGCTATTATTTTTCAGGATACAGCACACAGCATCTGACAAAGATGCCAGGCACCCCTTCTACCTGCCACCACTGCCTTCGAGGGCCACGGATGCTTACCATTTGGAGTGGCTTCACCAAGCCAAGAGAAACAGGGAGTCCTGTGGCACTTTTAATGTGATAAATTTGTCAGTCTTTAAAGTGCCACGGGACTCCTCGTTTGTTTGCTTATCTAGAGTAACATGGCAACCCCTCTGGAACAAGCCAAGAGAGAATCCTGGCAGATGGTGCTTCAGAGAAACACATCGCCTCACATTTGAGCTGTGTTCATCCACTATCATCCACAGGGGGGCTCCACAAGACAGCAGATTGCCTGCAACAGTCAGCTTAGCACACAAGGGGGCAGCCAGCACAGAATGCTACCTGCCTGTGCATTGAATCTGGCTGGGGGCAGGTGAAGTTTTGGTCCTCTCCCTCCTATCATTAGCCTATGCTGGCTCCTGAAAGGATGCCAGATCCTGCAGACATCCCTGCCTGGCATGGAGAGCATCCTCCTTGCACCAGCTGCTGTGTAGCCACACTGTCCACGCCCCTCATGCAGACCTCACCTGTTCCTCCAGCATCATGCGTACAGAGCGCTCCTTGTCAAGCTGCTGTCGGAGTTCGATCATTTCTCGGCGCAGATCCTCCGCCTTCTCGTCCTCCCAGATGTCTGGCGAGCCAATGCCCTCGTCCTTGTCCTCTGCCCGCCGCCGCTTCGGGGAGGAGCCACTGAACTCCTGCCAATCAAACACAAAGTCAGGGGCAAGAGGACTAAACAGTAGTTGCAGCTTCTGTCAGTGACCCCCATCTTCCCCTCCCCCCAACTCCCATCCCCACAGTGATGGGGATCCTAAAGCACACCACAGGCTGCAGCCGCAAAGTGCAGCCACCCCTGGAGTGGAACACAGCAACACATAGTAACAGGAAAAGAGCTAGTGAAGAACCCTATCTGGGTAATGGCAGGGCAGCTGCAGCACTGCTGGGACTCAGCTTGGCAAGGGAGAATATGTTCACCCAGGCTCCTTTGCAAGAAACACAGACCTACAAATGAAAGGAGCTAAATGCCACTGGCATTTGGTCCAAACTTCAGTATTACCACTTTTACTTTTAGACTGGCCTGGATTTCAGCAAACCTCCTAGGTTGGCAGGTTACAGCACCTTCAGATGCACAGTGGCTTCCTAGCACCACCGTGGGCTATTTGTTCTGGACCCAGGCCCAGGAAAAGCTCTCTCCTCAGTCACCATTACCACTTCTTGCAGCACCCCTGAGTCTGTCAATCTTCCGGATTAATGCCATCCCCAGGCTTGACCTTGCTTCACTTATATCCAACAAGATCACAGTCACAAACAAGTCACTGACACCAGTCAAATCACAGATGTTTTCGACCACTCTCCAGAAGAGCTGTAAATCAGCCACTAAAAGCCACCAATGTTTTGGTCACGTGGGGGCATCTATCCAGTGTTAAAACAGCCAGCTCCCCAGCCAAGATCCTGCCATACAGTGGTCCCTACACTGCAAAAATGGAGATACAAGGGGAATGATGCAACACTGTGAATGCCAACCCACCAGTGAAGGGTTAAACTGAGCTGGCCTTTGGTCCTGCCAGAACACTATGGAGAGCAGCATGGCAGCAGCCTCTGCAGGCACAGCCCAGCCAGCTAACAGTGGTAAATGCACATGTGGGCAGCAGAGTGCTGCAGGTCAGGAGCTCAGAACTGCCACACACGAGCACAGACACTGGCACAGATCAGACCCTCACTTACATATACGCTGAGCACATTCCCAACGATCCAGATGACTGCCGACAATACACTCATGGCAGCTAAACAGAGTAAAGACACCCCACCAGCTGAGCGCTTCCCCGTTCACCTTCCCCTCTGCAGGGGCAGCTTACGTCAGGTGCATTCTAAGTCTCATCAGTTTCACAACAAAACAGATGCAGCGAAGCTCAGAGATGTGGATCACACCAGCCCTGGGACAAGCCAGTAAGGGAAGAGTTTGGGAAGGAGGAGCAAGAGGCCTGACTGGCCACACACACTAGAGCAGGGGTCTCAAACTCATATCACCCCAAGGGCCACATGAGGAATAGTACGTTAGTCTCACGGTCACACCACTGAAACCTTTTCATGCAATGATATTGGTAATGATAGTGTCGTTGTGGACTACAGGAAATAGCTTTAGGGGCTGCATGCGGCAGGCAGGCCTCATGTTTGAGATCCCTGCACTAGAGCAGGGGTCAGCAACCCAAAAGATGAGAAGAGCCTTTTTTAAAAATTCTTTCAGTAACTAATGTTTTGAGAGCTGCAATAGGTGTAGCTTCCTGGTGTGGGGAGCTGGGCCAGGGCACCGGCTGCAAGGTCCCCTGGAAGTAGGGGCAGGGCCCCCCATGGAGTACCCAAGGGTGGGAAGAGGGGCAGAACCAAAAGTGGGTTGCCCACAGGGTTCCCCAGAAGCAGGAGGGGGGCCTGGAGGCGGGAGCCACAAGGGAGACAGTCGAAGAGTCACGCATGGCTCCAGAGCTGCAGGTTGCAGAGCCACACGCTAGAGAGCGTAAAGTAAACCCCGCCACCTCCCCTCCTTCCCCAAGTGACACATAAAAGAACTAGTTTCACAGGCATGTAGGTGGGTGAGACAGGTCAGGCCAGGCAAGGGTTATGCCGGTCAGTAACAACTGCTTCTGATGAGGGGCCTGAGTGACTGTGCACTCTACAAGCTTTCCTGGCACAGAGGCAGGAAAGGGGAGAAAAGCAGCAGCTGTGCTACCTGGATGAACCGCTTGAGTTGAATGTTCTGCTGCAGTAACCGTGTCTTCTCCTGCTCCAGGGAGAAGATGTATTCTGCTGTTTGCTGTAGAATTGCCGCCTGGGGAGAATCAGTAGAAAGGGTTAGTGGCACAGGAAAGGTCAGCATGTCAAGCCGTCTCCCTCTCATCCCTCCCAACCACTGTTCCCTCTAAGCTGTGCGCGTGCGCACATGCACAAAGGTCATGAAACCTGTGCACATGACAAAATCAAGTGCACACAAAAAAATTCAATAGTGCTAATAGTGGTGCTCACAAAGCAATGTTTTTGCGCACACAAAGAAACTGTTTGTGCACACAAAATACAAGTAATTAGAGGGAACACTGCTCCCAACCAACAAATAGAATGAGATTTTTCCTGTGCCTCTTCCACATGGAATTTCTTGGACAGCTGGACTCCTCGCACTATCAGGCGACTGAGGGTAGGAACACTCACCACCACTGCTCCCATAAGAGACTTGCCCAGGCCACACTACATCAGCAGTGAAGCTGGGTCTCAAATGCCAGGCCAGATCTGTGCTACAGACCCATACCTGTATAACTGCATTGCTCAGAGTGTGAAAAATCTACACCTCTAGGTGACACAATTACACCAACCTATAACCCACCCATGCCCCCGTATAGATAGCACTTCATCGATGGAATAGCTCTGCCTGTCAACCTAACTACTGCCTTCCAGAGGTCAACTCATGCCAATGGGAGTAACTATCATTTCAGCATCACAGCATCTTCACTGAAGTCCTACAGCTGCACATGAAGCAAGCCCTCAGTCATCTGAGCCCCCAGCATGCTGAGCCATAAGTGGGTTCCCCTCAAGCTCTAACCAGAAAGGTTTCTCAATGCTTGGGAAGCCTGAAGAGGAGCACACACCAGACAGTGACATACACACTGTCCCTTGGTGCACTGGTGATAGCAGTGAGCCACCTACTTCCCCAGCTGGAGCCCCAGCCTGTTCTGGATGTGCATTTACGTCTGGCTCGACAATGAGCCTCAACAGCACCAGCTTTACAGGGACCTGCCACACCAGACTCCTAGCTCACTTACAGCATGCTCGCTGCCTCCGGGATGCTACAGCCTATGCCCTGAAGAGACGGGGGTCAGCATCTGAGAGTTACTCGGTGGCCTATGATGAGTTGCTTGGCCTCAGCCCAATCCCTGATGGACAAGTTTCCATGCTACACAATCTACCGCTGCATGTGGCACTAAACAGCCCTTTGATCTCAGCCTGAGAAGGACTGAATGTGACGTCAAGTGCCCTCTCCTCCAAGGGGAAGACCAAGCACATTAGCAGAGCAACACAGAAGGCCTCCCCCTCACTGCACCGATAAAACAGACAACTTCAACCCCCTGGTCCTGTGTGCCAAACCAGCAGATTTTCCCCAGGACCAAGCTCCCTTTCTGAAAGCCTTGTCAGCAGCTGCCTCATTTGCACAACAGAAAGCAGCATTTCCAGTCTTCTGTAAGGATGAAAATAAACATGTCCCTCCAAGGTGGAACACGCGGTTGGGAATAGGGTCCACATTAAGTTCCAGGAGTTATTCAGCAAGCTGAAGGGGTAAAATTAATCCTTTTTGCATGTCAGGGGTGATGTCTCCAGTTGTTCAGATCCCTGCAACTTACAAGATGTTTCAGAGCCAAAACAAAATCCACAGAGAGCTGTGGCTCACCACAGCATGTTCAGAGCAGCAAAGACAAAAGTTACTAGCACTAATTGCCACAACTTTATATGCTCTAGGAAAGCCAAGGAAGAAGTGGGCAAGCCAGGCAATCCAGACACCAAGGGGACTTTAGCAACTCAGAGGTCTTAGGGCACCTAACCCTACCTGGGTCCTTAGTCTTATATCAGTGGACATTAAGTGCCTCTGTGGCTAACTGGCTATATTCCTAGACAGAGATGTTCCTCAGCAGAAGCCAGTTTGCTTGCAAGAAGCTGCAAGGGGCTCAATGACAAAAGAATTCCAGCCTGCACAGTCCAGGAATTCGGCAAATTTGGACCTTGCATGAAGCAGCACTCAAGCCTTGCAAGAGACGGAAAACAGCCCTCAGCTCTCTAAAGTTGAACCCCCCCACTCCAACATGCATAAGAACAGATAAAAAACACCCTGTTCTAGCAGGGCTCAGTGCCTTTTACATTTAGAAGTACAAACAGGTTCTATCACCACCCCAGCTCAGAAGGGCTCCCTGCCCTGACACATCTACATGGAATTGCCCAGGACAGAGCAGCTGCGGGAGCCCACTGAGACTTCTGGCTACAGGCACTAGCACCAATGCATGTGCCCAGAGCGTTCAAATTTTGCCACCTTGATAGTTTCAATGCCGCAGATATTTAAGCACACACAAAATTTCCAACTCAATGTTCTATGAACACAGATTAGAACAGCTTTATACAAGGCAACGAGACCTTTCATTTTCTAATGCCTAGGGTGGCATCAGAGTGTAGGCAAGTGGCCAGCGATGTTTACTTGTCCAAGCTACTCATTTGCTTCACAATGTCAGCACAAAAAAAGGCAGCCTGCACAGGTGCTGACTTTAACACACATCTACATGTTTACAAACACTTAACATACAAATCACCAGCAGTTCTGGCTAATGGAGCCATTGTATTCTCATCTTTGCTACCATTTCAATGCTTAGGGTCTTTTTTCCTTATGTTGTATTCTTATTACATGGCCTGTCGAAGGCAGTATGTATAACCACAGGAGCAACCCTGTAAACTGAAGTTTGCTGAAGAGGCTAGAGATTTTCTTTTTAGATATGCCTGCTAATAGGTAGATGATCCTGGCAGCCCAGATAGGCTCTAGAGCAGGGGTCTCAAACACACGGCCCCTAAAGGTATTTCCTGTGGCCCACAACAACACTACTGTTACTGATATTTGCAATATTGTTGTATGGAAAGGTTTCAGTGGTGTGGCTCTCGAGCTAGCATACCAGTCCTCCTGCGGCCCTTGTGGTGATTTGAGTTTGAGACACCTGCTCTAGAGACTCAGCCTGGGACATGTGAATACTCTCATGCTTCACCACTCTCTCTCACAGAGATACAGACACAGCCTCCTGCTCACCTTACTGAGCTTCTCCCCATCCGTGTGTGGAATAAGGGTTTTCAGAGACTGGAAACCGGCATTGATGCTCTGCATCCGCCTTCGCTCGTTGCTGTTAGCGATTTCTCTGCGTATCCGCCGCTCCTGATCCCGCTGGGTCTCTGGGGTCAGTGGGATGTTGGCCAGGCTATATGAAAGACAGAGGATTAGCAAGGACAGTGAACACTCAAGACCTCCCACTCTCAACCTGCAGGTGAAGTTTCATTCTTTTTACCATGATATGTTGCTTACAGGTTAGAACCTCAGGACAGATGCCACCTGTCTTACAGTGACCAGGTTTAGCAGACTAGAAACTTTAAAAAGGAGCAGTGGTGTTCCTGCACATCATCTCTAGCTACAGTCCTACAGTCCTTTTTCAAGGCAGAGGTGACAATCAACTGGGGAGAGCACCTGCACCTGGAGCAGCTGGGAAGGGGTCGTTTTCATGACAAATCTGGAGGAGTTAGGGGAATGTGGCTAATTCAGTTTGAGGCTGGAATTCCTCCCTGTGTCTACAGTCCTGCAAATCTGTAGATAGCTACATAAAGCTGCAGATGCAGGTATCTATGGAACATTTCTACAGATTGTGGATCCCAATTTTACAATTAAAGCCCTGCAAATTTGTGGATATCCAATTTATTTATGTAAATCATTTTTGCTCTACCTGTGCCCTTCTCCAGGTATTTAAATTCACCACAGGGTTTCTGGAGCCCTGCATTTTAAGATCTGCCACATGGGAAAAGACAGTGCTGCTCCTACTGAAGAAGAACAGAAGCCTAATCAGACCCGCTTCTGAGTCACCGTGCCTGGGGAAACCAACCAGGTTCCAGCTCGCAGTCTCATGCTTCCCACATAAATCACTTTCTGCCCAGAAGAGGCAGAAGGCACTCAGCTGTACTTTCCACCCCTGCTGGACAGAGCAACACCGGGTGATTTCAGGGCAGAGGGAAGAAAGAGCTGGAAACAGAGACCACACCTGCAAGGGCCACTACAAGCATTCCAGTGGTTAGGAGAGCAATCAACCTTCTAAACTTACCATAGTGTCTCTCTCACTTTCTCTGGGAGTCTGTTCCTGTTTATTGAGACAGTTCTTTGGACTGGAAACCCAAGAAACTCAAGCCTTCACCCAACTGTGTTTTTGAGGGGTGAAAGTGAAAAAGAGTTTCCCTACCCTCATTACAAGCCAAAAGTGGGATTCAAAGGCTGTTCCCTCCCCAATTCTCATTCTATAGCCATACCACCTCAGGCTGGATCTCCTGCAGGATCTAGCATTATGCAGCCAAGCAGAACAAAGCTTGGCTCCAAGGCCACTAAAGAAAATCAAGGGTGCTGAAGAAAGCGGTAGCATTTTTCCCTAAATTAGTGTTATAAAACCCCCAGTGCCCCAGGAAACTAGAGGACATTGCACAGCTTTCAGATGAGGCTTAGAACAGAAGGTCTACATGCATACTCATTAGAGCCCATGGTACGTCTAAGATGTTGGCCCCAACATCCTGTCCGACTTCCAACCTAGTAATTACATTCACTTCACTGAACTCCCACTTCAGTTGGCTGCAGCAAGCTCCCCTTCATGTCCTAAGCAGCTGTGGACCAGTTACCTGCCTCATAAAACAGTTTGGCTCAGGCCCTGTTGGACTGTATTTCACTGGTGAACACAACAACTCCCAGACAGATAGGTGGAAAGAGCCTTTGGCACCCTTCAGTTCAAAGATGCTAGACCAGACTCAGCACCCATACCAGAGGAGCAGAGCCGGTTGTGAGCTGGCCCTGCTGCAAGAAGGAATCACAGCTCCTACACAAGGGGCTGCTGAAAGGTGTGGGACTGGTCAGGGAAGACTGAGGATTAAAAGATTAAGAGAGGACTGTTGAGCTGCAGCAAGGGCCTCTGGTTATTCACCTCCTCCCCCTTCCTTCCCTCAACTTCTCCACAGCAAGCATCTTAGCTGAGGTCCCTGCAGGGCCAGCCTGTGTGTGTGGCCCTGGTAGAATCGGAGAGATCCCTCCCCCTCCTGCTGATGGCTTCCAGATGATCGCTCCCAGCAGAGGCAGCCCCCGCCCCACCCAGTTTCCTGCTGCTTCCTCTGCGTGTTCTGTTCCCAAGTGATCCAGCCCACTGGCCAGGAAAACGCTTCCCAGACCAAACTCCACCAAGCAGCCAGACGGAGGGAAAGAGGGAGGAAGAAACCTTGTGGTCAAGTCTGGGACCAAGACCAGTTCACATGTTTGTAAACCGCGTCTACACTAGTGTTTAAAAACATGTAAGCCAACAACTTAACACAGCCTGGTTCAGACTTTTCCTCAACAGGTCGCTTCGTGGTCTGAGAGAAGAAAAGAAACAGGCTGACTTAACCCTAATACAGTATATATTTTATTTTAATAAAAGAAAAAAAAAAATCAAGAGAAAGCTGAACTCTACCACTAGGCGAAGCACTGTTTACAGCACACCCCCAGCTCTGGATCCACCCCTCCAGGTCTCCCAGGCAATGCACAACCCACTGTTTCACCTGCTAAGACACCCCATGAAGAACCTACATGCACGTCCCATCTTTCAAAGCAAACCAGAGACTGAAAATTACACGGAGCCATGGGCCAGGGCTTGGACCACCAAACTCTAGGCCACGGCCACAGCCAACACTTTAGGAAAGAGCAAGGGCAATTTTAAAGGTCACATACCTTGCAAATCACAGAGGCTAAGACTAAAAGCTTTAAGCCATTGGAAACCTGGAAATGCTCCTTAATTCTAAAAAGAGGTGGTTTCTAGCACTGACCATTCTTGAATGTATGCTTTAAAAAAAAAACAAAAAAACAAACAACAACAAAGGAGAGACCACAGCTTTCCAATTACCATCTTGCCTTTCTTGTATTTCCCAACAGTTTTAGTAGTCACTGCATCAAGAATGAGACCTAAAAAGCAGCTTTCTAAGTGCATCAACTATTCCATTATGTTTGTATTACAACCAAGACACTGCAAGAATCCAGTTGCTAAAGTTATGCTGGAATCCAAGAAAAATGAATATTGCACAGCCATCTGCTAGGCACTGTCACTTATTAATAGCCAGCAAGACCTCAGTCCCCAAGAGGTTTCATATTAACTCAATTTCCAAAGGGATAGCCATGTCAGTCTAGTCCAGCAAAAAAACCAAGGAGTCGTGTGGCACTTTAAGACTAACAGATTTATTTTTCGCATGAGCTTTTGTCGGAGAAAATCCCACTTCATCAGATGCTTCGAAGATGGGTGAACTTACAGAATGGAATGAAAATAAATGCAAGGGGATGTAAAACATAGGATCAGGTCATACAGTAACAAGTCAGAGCAGTTGTTAGGTTCAAACCATGGGAAGCCTGAAGTCAAATTACCTTTCGTAATGGGAAAAGAACCCATAGTCCCGATTAAGTCCTGCTTTCACAGAATTTAGCTTGCATATTAATTTGAGTTCAGCTGTTTCTCTTTGAAGTCTTTGTGTCCCAGCCACATCTCTGATGATGGTCATTAACAAGTCATTTATCGAGTGATTAGAAAGATGGAAATGCTCAGCAACTGGTTTCTTTGTTCTGTGACTTCTGATATCAGTTGTGTGTTCATTTATTCTTTTGCGCAGCGATCACCCTGTTTGTCCAATGTATAAGGTGTTGGGGCATTTCTTGCACATGATGGCATAGATCACATTAGGAGATGAGCAGGTAAGCGAGCCTTTGATGGAGTAGCAGGCTTGATTAGGACCTATGATGGTGTCTGTTGTGCAGATATGTGGGCAGACTTGGCAGCGTGGTTTGTTGCAGGGGTGTGTGCCTGCTTCAATGTTTCTGTTGTTAGATCTGTAGTTGCTGGTGAGTATCTGTTTAAGACTGGATGGCTGTCTGTAGGCAAGGAGAGGTCTGTCTCCCAAGGCTTGAGAGAGAGAGAGAGAGGGATCATCTTTTAGAATAGGCTGTAGGTCCTTAATGATCTGTTGCAGAGGTCTGACTTGAGGGTTGTATGTGGTGACTAGTGGTGTTCTGTTGTTTTCTTTCTTGGGCCTCTCCTGTAGTAGATGACTTCAGGAAACCCGTCTAGCCCTGTCAATTTGTTTTCTCACTTCATTCAGTCTGACAGCCACTTTCCTCTCAACTACCAGTGTCTGTCTTGCAGTTACCACAGCCCTGGCCAACTGTGGCAAGTGCACTATAATCAACCTGCAAAGACAACCAGAAAGGGAAGAGACTGCAAGCTCTAAGAAATCCTCAGATGGAAGGCGCTATACAAATGCAAAGGTTTAGAAATGCGACCTTTTCCTAAAGTGACGAAAATCCCATGGTTTGAAACGGCAAGTGGTCAATATATTTACCCCTTTTCACTCATGTTATAGAACAAAAGTGCAAAGAGGGCTAACATGGGTAAGTCAAAGTCACAGTGTGATATAGTCCCTGGGCACATCAGTACCAGAAAGGCTTGGCTCTTAACTCTCATTTTGTGGACTGAAGGCCAATTTCTAAGGTCACCACTAAGAGTGGTAGAATTTAGCCAATCGTCTCAAGTCAGGGAGGAAGACACTGCTAGATGTCAGGGCAGCACCCGACAAGTTTACCATACCACAGCCAAGGTGACAGGAAAGAAAGCAAAGCCGTTGGCCAAGAGCACTTCGCTATCTCTTGGCAAATCTAGACACTGACAGCAGCAGTTCAATCTTTCCGTTCAACTGAGTGGTCAGTGAAGACCCACTCAATAGATCCAGAAGTCAATGCTGTAAGTCCATCCCCACAAGAGTACCTCTGAGTCGAAGAGAAGGCATTTGCCTTTGACCCAGCACAGAGAAGACAGAGGTAAGTAGGCATCAGAAAGTTAAAGGGAGATACACAAGCTGCATAAAGTAACTTGCCTATCTCCCTTCAATTGCCACCGAAAACTTCGGTAAGCGTAGACCCAGCCTCTGATAACTGACACCTTATCATCCCTACAAAGCAGAAGGCTCCAAAAGCCTGAGCATAACCTACAAGGGAGGACCAACAAGAGAACAGACTGGGGCGGGGCGGGGCGGGGCGGGGGGGTCATGCACCGAGAGGGGCATATTAAATTCAAGTCTGTTCTGAAGAGCAGCTGTCAGATCCATACTCCACGTTTACTCAGATTCCCCTAAAGAACATGCTGGCTCTCATCAGTCCAATGAGCATGGTTCTCCTCAATGCAGGCTCACACACCAGATTTCTTAACTAAACGTCATCTGTTGCACCAAATTCTACCTTCAGCTTTTCCTGAGTAAGCCGAGTGAAGGCAACGGGATGGCACAAGTGTCGCTTGGCGCCATGTGTGGGGCAGCTCCTTGGTTACCGGGGAACATAAGCAAGAAGGAAGGACCCCAGCTGGTGTGGGCTCTGAGACACAGTGTGCTGCTTGACACGGAAATACCTTCTCCAGACTCTTTGAACATTGAGCCCCATCGTGCTAGTGGTCACACCGCAGCGTGAAAGCACAGTTGAAAGTACAGGACTATGCACCAAATGCATTCTCAGAAAGGTCTGAAGACAAGACGGTCTCTCATTGCTAACTCTAACGTCACTGGCCCTCTCAAGCATTTCTGGAGGGACACCAAGGATGGACAGCAGGGCTTCATGGCGCACCTTCAACTTCAGCGTAGGTGAGGTGAGGGCCATCGTGAAGGCTGCCTGAAGATTGGGCTCTCAGCGGTGACACCCACTAGTGTGAAACAACCTGTAGGAATGGTCTCATTTTATCTCCACATGCTCAGCAGTCACAGTCTCTGAGCTCACAAAATCATCACCTTCATGAGCAAGGAATGGCCAGCAGTTATGAGATGGACTGGCCAAATGTAGATCCATCCAAACGGGATACCACAGAAGGGGCACAACTGGCCTCCAAGACAACTGACAGAAATGGCTCTGTTGGGGAAGTTAAAGAAAGGTGGTGACCCCAGGCATCCTTTCATTTCCTGATGAACTGCAGGCAATGTTCACAACTGATTGCTCCTCCGATTGCAGGAGCATCCCATAAATCATTGAACCTAGACGCCTGGAGTGCTAGGTGACACAACACAACAGATTCTAGGACACACAAGGAAAGCCTGGTTCCTAGCAGCAGAGCATGTGGTCAAATATTCCCTGCATAGCCACACCACTGAGGTTCACCAGAGACCACCTCTGCAGTCCTACGCGCAGCAGCAGAGATAAATAAGTGACAGGGCAGAACAGGAGATACAAGAACTCCGCCTCCACTTTACGCCTTAAAAAAACAAGTAGACCTGTGCTGAGAAGGGTTCAGTCTCTTTGGGAAAGACCATTTACCCAGCATTTTAACCTTATGATCTATGGGACAGCAGCTAGGCTATTTTACAGAGGCAGAAGGGAAACAGATGTGTATGGAGGGAGGGATGTTGCATTGTGCCCTGAAAGAAACAAAACTTACACCTAAAACCCTCAAAACTGAACTATGGTTTAAGCAATTCCAGTCTG
This sequence comes from Podocnemis expansa, assembly GCA_007922195.1. Classification (NCBI taxonomy): domain Eukaryota; kingdom Metazoa; phylum Chordata; order Testudines; family Podocnemididae; genus Podocnemis; species Podocnemis expansa. The sequence continues at coordinate 25,424,556 of ML682016.1, forward strand.
AGGGCCTTCCCCTCCAGCACCACACTGGGGTGTGTCAGCCTCAGTGTCCCTAAAAGTCACGCCTGCCGCAGCAAACCAAACATCAGGAAAAGAAAGAACAGGAGTAGTAAAGAGTGGTAGCGTGTGCTTAGAGCCCTTGGCTTTTCCTCCTCTTGAAGGGTGCAGTCAGCGTTCAATGGATTTTCATGAAGTCCCCTCAAACCTTTCTTCATAGCCCAGCCTGTACGCACAATATACATACCACCACCAAAGTACAATTCAACACAACTAAGTCTCTGCTCAAAAGAGATCCAGCACTGGGTGGGAGGATGCTGAAGACGAGAAGCAAGGTTTTCTGATACAGTTCTAGGTAGGAAGACGTTTTCCTTGAACCCACTTACACTGAACCAAGAGCCAGCAAAGCACTGGATTCTGCCAGAGGACTAGTTCTGCCAGGGGCTTCTGATGCTTTTGTGCCAGGTCTCATTTACAAGGGAGAAGAAACCAATATAAATCAGCATAATCATACTGAACCCTGGACTAGAATTTGCAGCACAGCATTAGGGGATGTGTAAGTACTAAAGCTTGCTTCTCACCAACAGAAGGTGGCCCAATAAAAAGGTATTACCTCACCCACCTTGCTTCTGTGGCTTCAGCTGTCATTTAGTTGGGAACAAATAAAATAACCAGAGTTGCATGCAAGTCTCTTCCAAGAGAAGTACAAACATTATCCAGTTATGCAGCAGACTAAAGCAGCTACGAAAAGCTGAGGGAGAAGCCAGTGGATCAACTGTGAGAACTAAGGCCTAGTCAATACCAGTGTTCCCTCTAATTTTTTGTAGGTTGTGTGCACAAAAAATTTCTTTTGTGCAGATTTTCAGAACTGGTGTCCAAATTTGTGCACATTTCAGTGAGTGTAGTCAAACTTGCAAGCACAACAAAGCAAGTGTATATGATGCAAACAATATATTAGCTTTATTTTGATATGGTGATGGGAATGATTTTATAATTTACAAAACCTTATTTGAAACATTCTACTCAAAACAGCTTTCTTAAGTAGCATAAAAATATTCACACTGTTGAATTTTTTTTTTTGTGCACGCTTTATTTTGCTGTGTGCGCAGGTTTCACAACCTGTGTGCGTGTGCACACGCGCACAGCTTAGAGGGAACATAGGTCAACAATACCACTCTGGGTTGACAGGAGATGCATAATCTACATACTATGCTATGAATATTTCCTGGCAACTTGCTTTCCCTCCCAGCATCTACAATGGGCAACTTGCTTATCACAGCATCTACAATGGGCTGAACCAACAGCAAATTCTCTCCATTCAACGCAGCATTACTCTTTTTGGGGGGCAGAATTACTCCACTGAACGGAGAGCGCTTCCAGAATTGATTGTATGGGTCTCCAACTGACCACTCAATTGATCCTGCTGCATTGACCCGTGTGGAGTGACACAGGCATTTCAGTGTAGACAAGGCCTAAGTATATCACTTTAAGACATCCAGTTAATCAGCAAACCAGACTTCCAAAATACTGAAGATACCGAGATTCAAGTAGCATACCACTGACTTGGTGACCAATACGAAAGTGGTACGTGAAAACTGATTCACTCTCACCAGTGCTACTTACATAAGTGTACCCAAACCCAAAGAGAAGTCTCGGCATAAAATGCAATTCCTACAGAAAGTGACCACAGGACTTTAAGAACTTCTTATTACAATGCACTCAAGGGACACAGACTTCCTGCAATCTTCTGGGTGTCTAAGCAGAACTTCGTCGTCTTCTTCAGCAGTGAAACAGGCTATGGGAAGCTCCAAAGGGGTTCCAAAGACATGGGAAGTCATCCTGCTACATCTAGTAACATCATTCTTGTGGTAAGTGGAATATGGTCCACTCATCAACTGAAAGCAAGATACAAACCTGTTCTATTTCCCACATTAAGCTGCAGTGGTTTCCTCAGAAACAAATGCATTTCACTACTCCACCCCACTCCCCAACAATAAAAATAAAATTCAGAAATCACCATCCTTGGGCAACTATCCAATGTGTGTGAAACCAAGATGACAAATTTTATTCTCAAGTTTTCCCGGGGATAAATGAGTGAATGCATTGTTCTGTAAAATTCTACCCCTCTAAGTACGATATTCTAGATCAGCAGTTCTCATCCAATGTGTTGAGACGCTTTACTGTGTTGCCTGACAGCACTAAATGTGTCACGATGAGCTGGGGAGATGGCTGTATTCAGTCTGAGGGGGCTGGGCTGGCACATCCTATGATGTCATGAAACATTACCAAGTGTGTCACGACGTGCAAGAGCTCGAGAACCACCGTTCTAGATTAACACAGCTTCAAAGTGCTTAGGGAAAGATTCCTTTTCTCCTATCATAAACTCTAGAAGACTAACAAGTCGCAGGAGAAGAATACATTTGATGGCAGCTTTCTGGGCAGGGCTTATAACAGCTTATAACTGCCATTGTGGCTAACTAAAAAGGGCTATCCAGCACCACTTGTCCAGCACTGATCTTCAAGTAGGAAATAGGCCACCCAGCTGCAAAACATTTCAAATAAAGCCAGGTTCCTATATATAAGAACAGGCATACTGGGTCAGACCCATGGCCCATCTAACCCAAGGTCCTGTCTTCCAATAGTGGCCAATGACAGGTGCTTCAAAAGGAATGACCAGAGCAGGTAATCATCAAGTGATCCGCCCTCTGTCAGAGATTATATTTTATTGCTGTTCCTACAATTAAAAGATTCTGAGGGCACTTTTAAAAATACGTACTAGTTTATGCTAAATGACAAAGCAATTCCATGAAGACTACACAGAACTGTGACCCTGATTACTATTATTACCATAATATTAAAGGAAAGGCAGGGCTTGACAAAACACAGGTGCCAAGTCTCCATAGTGCCCAGGAACTGCACTGTGGCGCCCAGCTGCACCATGGTACTTCCGGGGCAGAATGCCCTCAGCAAAGCGAACAAAAAAAAAAAAAAAAGATGCCAGCACTTTTCAGCAGCACGCAGCTGTCTTTCAGCAGTGGGGTGCTTCTTTGCCTTGCGCCACCACCCAAAGTGGTGATGGTGGCGGCTGGGAGTGCTTTGCACCATTACCTCCAACAGTGGCTATAGTGCTTTTTTAGTGGCAGGGGGATACTCAAAGCAGGGGTCTCAAACTCACAGCCTGAGGGCCACCTGCAGCCCCTAAAGTTATTTCTTGTGGCCTGCAACGACAATATCATTATCAGTATTCGCAATATTTTTGTGCCAAAAGGTTTCACTGGTGCGGTCCTTGGGCTACCATACTACCTCTCATGCATGATGTAGGCCTTGCACTAACGTACTAGTCCTCATGTGGCCCTCGTGACGATTTGAGTTTGAGACCCCTGCTCTAAAGTGTCACATACCTAGATGCCTGTCTTGGGACTGGTGTCTAGGTGTGTGGTGCCTTTGTGTGTAGTACCTTTGCACTAAGGACAAGTTCCTTCACACGATGCATGCTATTCAACAGCGGGCCACATTCTGTAAACGGAGCCAAGTTAACTACAGCAGTTTTGATATTCTGGCCACTTCCACCCAATTTTCAACCAGATGAGCACTCTAGCACAAAAAAGCAAACAAGGAGCCCAGTGGCACCTAAAGACTAACCAATTTATCACTTACATGAGCTTTTGTGGGAGAAAATCCCACTTCATCAGACACTCTGAAGAAATGGGATTTTCTCCCACAAAAGCTCATGCCATCACTACGTTGGTCGGTCTTTAAGCGCCAGAGGACTCCTGGTTTGTTTTACTGAACAAGCCTAACACAGCTGCCGCTTTGGAACCTGACTCTAGGGCAAGAACCCAACTGCTTCTATACAGCTAACCCCTGTAGGCCATTCACACAGGCACGAGCCCGAAGGAAACGGATCTGGAGGACTTTCTGGAGCATTTCAGGACCGGGCTGCTTCCCTGCTGGCGCTCCACATTTACATGTCTGCAATCTGCAAAGGACGCTGGCATTCCGCTTTGCCCTCAGCCTCCCCCCGCCCGCACGCCATGAACACCTTAACGCTGCCGCCGCTTAACTTCCAGGCGGGCAACAAAGAGGGGACCGGCCACGAGCTCGCCGCACACACGGGGCACTAATGGGCGCCGGGGAATTCGGCCAGCAACAGCCGCCGCGCGCGCCGGGGGCTCGGGCCACGTGCAGCTACGCTCGGCACGCGGCGGCGGCACCTGCCCCTACCCGGGCGGGCTCGCGGGAACAACCGCGTGGCCCCTGCGCTCGGCTGGGCCCGCTCCCCCCCCCCGCGCGCCTGCGGCCAGGGAGCGGCGGTTGGGCCCGCCCCTCGCAGCTGCTGCTGCTGCTGCTGCACGCGCCGCGGGCCCGCGCGCCGCCGTGGGCCGAAGCGCCGGAGGCCTGGCGGCGGCGGCGGAGCTTTGTGCGGCGCGGCGTGGCCGGGCGCCTCCCGCCCGCCCAGGCCCCAGGCCGGCCGGCCGCACTACATGTCCCG